>CAUYSK010057352.1:0-14072 GCA_963575035.1 Avahi laniger
AATTAATTTCTTTCTATTTTTGGTAGAGACGGGGTCTCGCTCTTACTCAGGCTGGTCTCGAACTCCTGAGCTCAGAACGATCCGCCCACCTCGGCCTCCCAGAGTGCTAGGATTACAGGCGTGAGCCACCGCGCCCGGCCCTAATATTTGATTTTAATATTACTATTTTACCCAGAAAAATCAGCTTGTTCTTCCCATACAAGTAATTGATTTCTGTGCATTCCATGTTCAAATACTGAATTATGTCACAGATAATACATATGAAGGAATAAGAGAGAATACATATGAAAGAATAAAGGTTATATCCACTTGGGGGGAAAGTTTTGTTTTTTTCCTTTTTTTTCCTAGTCAAGGATTAAAGACATACTGTTATTGTTAAGCTGCTTCCTACAGAAACAATACTACATCATTAATAATCTGTTTGACGGTGGGAAAAAACGGCATCAAAAGCATCTCTGAGTTTCACGACAGTTGTTTCATTTCCAGGTATCACACGCACACGGTCTTCTCTGCAACTCCTCCCCAACCCCCATACACACACACAGTCTACAAATATAGTCACATTCACCGACTGGGAGCCTTTTAATAAAAAAAGCCTCCGATAAAGCCCATACAACTCCAACCCTCTTCAAATGCGGTGGTCAAGTGCGGCCAAAGGGAGAATCCCACGGAGACCTGGGGAGGACGAAGGGCACAGAGAAGCTGGCTGCAGCTCTCACATGGTCCAGGAGGCAGCCTCAGAGCTGAGCTGGAATGTGACTCGGAGGGTCCTAGCAGCCTGTGCACCAATTAACACACCTGGGTGAGCCGGACTCTTTCTGGTCCTCAGAAACCTGCCCGTTGGTCCTTGAAGGAACGGAAGCTGGTCCACACCACCTGTTTATTATTCTATCCTTTCCGAGTGCTCTGCATAAGCCTCGATAATACCTTTCCACCACTATTTTATCTGTTACACTTCTCTTTATTCTTTTTGTTTCATTGAGAATTTTTTCCCTCGTAGTACTGTTTGATCGGAATATTACAAAAGTCTCCATATTGTTTCTTAAGAACACACTACTGATACGTGCATGCGGATCTAGCCAAAAGGGCATACGTGACAAAGAAATTGCTCTTAATTATTTCTAAAAGACAGATCTTAAATTTACAAAGAACATTGGTTGTGTGACATCTACCTCATACAATCAAGTTTTGCACAGGAAAGTTCTATATATACTTCAGCTGGTAAATGTTCTAATATTTTATACTTTTAGGCACACATGGCAAAATATTTCATTGTTTCATATTTTAAATTATTATATAAGTATGTTCTGCTACAGGTTAATTCATAGCAAGGACAAGTTTATAATAATGCCTGCTTATGTCAATACATTTAAAGTTAGTAACAGTAAACCACTTCAGAATACAGGCTTTGTACCAGGTATGTTCATAAATAGGTCTAAATTTCCCATTATTCACACTAAGCATTTTGGAAGCCCAAATTATTAATATTAATATTAATAATACATAGTAACAGCTGAACTTTGCACATCATATCTCTGAGAAGATGGTTCCTTTTGAAACAGTTGAACCCCACCTCTCTGACTCTTCCCTTTTTTGAGGAAATGTTTTGGCAGTTGTTAAAAATACAAATCATTAGTCTAATTACAACCTATAGTTCTCACTGGAAAGTCAGACCAAAAAAATAATACTAATGTGACTTTTTCCCCCCAGTTATAAGGAATCCAGAAATGCTCTGGCTATTCCCTGGGGGCATGGCTACAAGTGGCCGTGAATAAACTTCAGCAATTCCCAAAACTGTCATGGAGAACAGACCCAAGTTTTGGCCTAAGGGCTCATGGCTGACTTCCAAGGGCAGGAGTGGGGAACACGGGAAGGGGGGAGAAAGACAACAGGAGAGAGGAAAGGGTTAAAGAAGGACAAGGACAGACAGGCTCTTTGTGTATGTATCATTCTTTGACAGCTACCTCACTTTTGCTGAACACAAATTTTAATTTTAACGGAATTCAGAACTACTGGACAATAAATAAGCCTGAACAGAATAAGTTGAAACTTTAAAAACATATCATTATATTAATAACTGTTGAAACATAAAGGAGGTATCTATGGTTCACATTGAAATAAAAACTTGACTATTTCATTTTTCTTTCATGATTTTTCCCCAGTCATAAAACAAGAAAACATTGTTGCAAAAAGGGCTTGAAAGGAGATTTACAAAAAACAAAACTGCAAAATACCCTCCCCTCAACAGTCTCCACAGATCTGGGAAAGCAAGACCCCTGAGTGGGCTCTGATCAATGATCCCCGAAGTTAAAGGACCCTGGACAGAGGGTCAGAGGCTAAACACAGGCCACCAAACCACAGGCTGCAAATGGGCTCCAGAAGGCCTGGGGAAAGCAGGACACTCCTGACTCCCGGCTGGGTCCACGCCACAACTGCCTCAGTGGCCTCGGGCAAATCACAGCTTCCCTAAACTCAGTTTCTACAACTGCCAACAAGGAAGTTAAACAAAACAGTGGTCTCGGAAATGATTCGTGGCTTCTTTACATCATGCCATTTCATGCTTCATACCTTCTACACAGAACCTCCCCTTCACCTAACTTCTAATCTTCCTTCGAAACTCAACCAAAGGGTTGGCCTGCTCCTCCGTGGTCCCACACCCTGCACCCACCTGGCCGGGCTGTGGCTCTCTGCGCTCCAGCTGGGCTTGGGCCCCACTACCAAACAGGGGCAGCTCCACACCGCATGCTGGGTGCTGGGCCCGCACAGAGGGAGCCCTGCACCCAGGGAGGAAGGCAGAAGCCAGCACCCTCAGGACCCCTCTGGGGGCACTGCAAGGTTTTGCCCCTCCCTGTCCCTCTGTGCAGAATCCCTCTCAAATTTCTCTCACTCTAAGACCTGAGCTTGATTAAATCTCCTGACAACTTTAAAATATCGCCTTCAGGGCCAGTAAGGTTTTTTGTTTGGTTGGGCTTTTTTTTTTTTTTTTAAAGATTTTGCCCATAAAACTTACAGCTTTGCCCATAAGATGCTAAACTAATCACAAATGTGGGGTTGGGGGGAGAACCCAGCATGAATACTGATACTTTTTGTTTCCAAAAAATAACAGGAACAGTTGGGATATTTCATTATGGGCTTTTGGTGGACAGGCAAAAGTACCTAAGGGCTACTTCTCTTGTGAATTTTGTTAAATCTTGTTTTCTTAGAGAAGCATTTTAAACTTTTTTGCTTGTTTAAAGGGAAAAAAAGCTCTGCTGCACAATACTTCCAACAACACAGAGCTGTTCCAGGGCGAGGCCGTGGGGCTCCACTGAAAAGTGGCTGCTCTGGAGAACGTGCACGAAGATTAGCTCAAAGGGTACCTGCCGCAGCACCACCCGCAAAGCAGCACATTTCCATCAACCTAACTGGCCCACCAGTGGCAACTGGATTGACCCATAGGACAGAAGCACTCGAACAGTAAGCAATCATTTAAACTCACGTTACACTGAACTATTCACAGAAAACAGTACAATGACTGGGACGTGCCTCAAAGTAACTGAGAGAGTAGGAGAAAGAGCTGAAATGTGACAGGCCACAACATGACGATCGTTGAAGCTAAGTGAGGAGGACATGGGTGGCGTCACCTAATCTCTACTTCTGTGCATATCTAAAATATCCTGATATAAATTTTAAGAAATGATCGCAAACACAGTACCTGACATAAAAGATGTTCATTTCATGTTCTTTACAATATGTCATGAGGTATTTTATTGAGGTGTAATTTACAGACCATAAAATCTACTCATTTTAGCAGACAGGGTACTACGGTCATAACATGGGAACGTGGCCACCTGGCTCTGAGACCTGTAAGTCACTTACCTACACTGGTCCCAGTTTCCTCTTCTGGAAACAGGTATGTCATCTAACTCTTAGAAGAAACAGCAAATGGCAAAGGGTTTAGAAAAATTAAACTTAAAAGAATTTAACTGAGCAAAGGACAATTCGAGAATCGGGCAGCCTTCAGAACCTGCAAAGGCTCTGGGAGCTCCACTTCAGGCAGGCGATGTTTATGGACAGAAAACCAAAGTGAGGTACAGAAACAGCTCAAGTGGTAACAGCTCAGCCTCTGCCTTATTTGAACATGTTCTCTTCAGTTGGCCATCTGTGATTGACTCCGTTGCTGTGATTGGCTGAGACTCAGCTATCTGTTACTAAAGTATACACATTAATAGTTAGGCTGTCAGTTTACATACTAAGTTAGGTTACAGTTCATTACTAAAGAACTCTAAGAATACAGACATCCTCAGGCCATGTCGAGTTTAACACTTGCATTTCTTCAAAATGTTCCTTGTGCCTCTGCAGTCAACCCCTTCATCCATCCCTATCCAAAGGCAACTGCTGATCTGCCTTTGGTCTCTCTACTTTTGTCTTTGCTAGAAATCTCACATAAATGAAACTGTGAAATATGTAGTATTTTGTGTCTGGCTTCTTTCGCATAGCATAATGTCACTGAGGTTCACCCAGGTTGTGTGTGGCATGTGTCAGAAGTTTGTTCCTTACTGTTGTATAGTATTTAATTGTATGTATAATACCATATCTTGTTTTCCATTCCAGTTGATGGACATTTAGATTGTCTTGTTTTTGGCTATTAGGAGTAATAGGACATTTGTATAAAAGTCTTTGTGGGGACGTATGTTTTAATTTGTTTGAAGCAGATACCTAGGAGTGGAGCTGCTGGTTCATACGGTAAGTGTATGTTTAACTTTTTAAGAAACTGCAAGCCGTTTTCCAAGATGACTATACAATTTTATATTCCCACCAGCAACTGATGAGGATTCTAGTTTCTCCACATCTTCATCAACATCTGGCAGTGTCAATCTTGTTTTTTATTATAGCCATCCTAGTAGGTAAGTAGTGGTATTTCGCTGTGGTTTAAATTTGCACTTTACTAGTGATTAATGATATTGAACATCTTCTGATGTGTCTATTTGCCCTCCATATATCTTCTCTGTTGAGTGACTATTCAATTCTTGTGCTCAATTTTTAATTTGGTTATTTGTTTTCTTATTATTGAGTTGTAAAAGGTCTTCATATATTCTGGATACAAATCATTTATTGGATATATGGTTTACAAATATTTTCTCTTTGTGGCTTGTATTTTCATTTTCTTAATGGTCTATTTTGAAAAGCAAAATTTAAAATTTTTGATATATAATTTATTAGGTTTTTCTTTTGTTGTTTGTACTTTTTGTATCTTATCTAACAAATCTTTCCTTAACCCAAGATCAGAAAGATTTTCTCCTATGTTTTCTTCCATAAGTTTTATAGTTTTAACTTTTAGGTTTGTGATCCATTTCCATAATATGTTCCTTGACGGAGAAAAAACTAGTGATAAAACTTTACTGCAAAACGATCTTTTAAAAATATGTAAAATATGGTTATATATACTTACATAGAGTTACATGTATACAAACATAAATAGAAAGAGAAGCCCAAACAGACATATTCCAAAACAATGGGTACTTAAATTCTAGGAAATTTTATTTTATTCTCTTAGCAGTACATGGGATAACGTATAATAAAGTGGTTTTAAAATACTATACTTCAAACTACAGTCTCCATCTCACCCAGACAATAAATATGGACTTTAGTCAGGACAGGTGTCATAAAGATACCATCAAAATGGAATGACAAATTTCTGAGGAGCAAAGCAGCAACTGTCAAGTTGCAAGCATGCCAGAAAAGAAGGGGTTGGCAGAACACTAGGGAAAAGGGACTACTGGGACCTCAGAGTTCTCTTAGAGTCTCACGGGGAGTAGAGTTAAGTTAAACTTCTGAGGATAAGAAATATCTGGGGAATTTGACTGCAAGTTGAGTTCAGAGAATGCAAAGTCCTCAAGACGGGAGCAAGAATCTGGATGAATTAAGCAATATGTTTCATTTTTTAAAAAGAGGTTTCTTTTTCTAAAGCATATATTTTAGAAGGAAACAGTGGTATGTTCTAGAATACTAATAATTCTTATATGTTGTGTTTCTGACAACACAGTGGCCAGATAATAAACATTAATAAGTTATTATGGAGTGTGGTATGTAGTTTTTTGAGAATTAAATTTAATTATAACTACAGCTGGAAGATTCCTATTTTTGCCAGGGGCTTTATCCTTCTGTCCTTGGCCAATGAACTTCAGATACAAAATAGATCTTCATCTTGCACCAAATGTAATGAGCAGCAGATTTACTTGTAATGTTACTTCAAATGCTGAGGAGCTACTGTTTACTGCTGTACTTCTAACAAAACAGTTAGCTGCTTCATTATGTTGATTTTTTTTTTATTCCTGTTTCTCTGGATCACGTGTTCTTGTTTTCCACAGAATTTCCAATCCATAGGAAAAAAAGGCAAGGAAGCATGCAGTGGAAGTGCTCAGTCAACTCCACGTCCTCAGAGCTGAGGCCAGAAAGCAGACACTTCCTGCAGCTGCAGTTTACACAACGATGTTCTGTGGGTTTTTCTGGCAATAGTTGATGATTTAGGACAACAAAACCCTGCACCCCTTTTAATCCATGAGCACAGTGCTTTGCCCCACAAATACTGGCAGCTTTCTCTACCGCAGCCATGGAGAAAACACAGAGAGCAGGAAGAAGAGACTGGAAGTGAAAAACCGAAAAACAGGCTACACCTTGCCCCTGAGATTTCTACCAAGTCTGACAAATATTACTACTAAAATGCATACGACGCTTACGTGGCGGCAGAGCCTGTTCCAGGCACTTTACAGATATTAAGTTGTTGAATTATCAGAACAAACCTATGAGTGAGTACTACTATCATTATCTCCATTTTATGGTGAGGAAACTGAAGCAAAGTGAGGTGAAGTAACTTGCCCAGGTCAGGGTCATTATTCTAAACCAGTACACCCTTAAGTTAACTCTCCCCATTACACTGTATCCATTATTTCACCTCTGTGCTCCAAAATCCAAATGGCATTTTAATGGGAGACACGGTTCAGGACTTCAAGGAATAATAATACACAATAGTCTTGTTTCAGGCAATCTCTTCCCCAGATCCTTTGCTTGAAATAACCACTCTCTCATTCGTTTCCCTAAATCTCTATTAGATATTTTTTCACTGCACTTGCGACGTGCAGACCGATACTGACCGTACACTGTCTATCCACGTGTCTAACCAGCGGTGCCAGGACTTTGTTCGTCACTAAGCTGCCGACTATCAAGACCAAGACACCCTGCAGAAGAGGAGTGACATCACACATTCTGTCCTCTGTGTGCATCGACCAAGGAGAAAAGTGGCTCCCCTTTTCTCGTGCACCCCCCAGGCTGGCACCATGGAAGCCCACTCCGCTTGCACCTTCCATGCCTCTCCCAAATTACCTCTCGGTAAGAAGACAGGCTGGTGCTTTCAAAATCAGTATTTTATTGTGAGGTCAAGGAGAAATGTAGTAGCAGCACAACCACAGATGACACTTGTTTGGCTTAAAATAAGACGTACAACTCCAAACAAGCATTTCCAAGAAATAAAAAGCATAAACAGCTTTTAAAAGTCCAGGCTATTGACAGGTTCAACTACTTTTATCAAGGTCTAGAAACATTCAAGACATCCATCACGATCCTAAAAAGAGAGCTGCATTTCTTCCTACATTTGTTGCTTTCACTTAAAAGTACCAGACATTTTCTGAGGTACAATGTAACGATAAAAGAACAATAAAAAGGAAAAACCTACGAGTTTTAGTTTATCATCAAGAGCTCACTTTCTCCCTTGCACTTTATACGCTGTTCCTGCTGTGTTTCTCCAACAAGCCATCAGCCGGCATCCTGCCCCTTCCCAGCCTGCCGAGAAAGTGAGCAGGTTCTAGACAGCTCCAGCACCTAGCCAGGGGCAGGTGACTGCCCAGCCCAAGGTCTTCTTTTTTTATTTTTTTATTTCAGCATATCATGGGGGTACAGATGTTCGAGTCATGTATGTTGCCCCTGCACCCCTTCCCCGCCCCCAGGCCTTCTTGTACAGAGGACAGGGTCAGTCAGAGAAGCCCCGTCAAAGGCTCTACTCATATGCCTGAAGATACCAGCCATCATACTGTACAGTTAAATGTATTTTTTTAAGACTCTTTCTCAGGATTTATTACTTTTTATTCTAAGAATATAAAAAGGTAATTTCAATAAAACTTACAAGTGAACGTAAGATCTTTGTCTTAATATGCTTATTCTGCTATTAACTGCAAAATCAGAAACATCTGACCAGAAAATATGTTGTGTAAAAAAATTATCTTTCTACTCGATTCTAAAGAATCCTGTGAGAATTAAGATGTTTGCAAAGCTTTTGTAGTCCTTGTTGGAAAATGTTTCTGAAAACAAGGAAAAAAAGCTGTTTTTCTTTTCCTTTTATTTATTCTTAACAAAGATAGCAAAATGAATACTCTAGCTGGTTACCTTCGAAGTGATCACCTCGGGATGCTATAGACTTACTCCGACACACAACACAGGAATGCTGTCAAATCCTTAATGCAGTCCACTGCTACTCTTTCAGAACAGATTAGAATCTGGGAAGTAACTATTCAGTGCTGAGCATACATGAACAGGATAATCAAACCTGGTTACTCCAGTAAAAAAAAATTATGAATAAATCTGGTATGATATTGGTAATCACAACATGAGCCATGGCACTTAAAATTACTTCAACTTGTGTGATGCACAGGTCCTCAGAATTGTCTAGAAATGTTGGGCTGTCTATATGCTACTTTCACCAGATGATAACAGGACTTTTACTTTCATCTTTTTTCCTGAAACTGTCAAAGCACAGTAAATGTGACTGCTATCTAGGTCCACGTCTATCTCTAGGCCCAGATTATCAATCGCTTCTGTGTGTTTGCTTTTATCTTAATGTAGACCTTTTGATTAGCAGACAAATTATATTTTAAGAAAAATGAGCAATGTGTTTTCAAATGTAACAAATGAGCAGAATTAATTCATTACATTTTCAAAGTAAATCTGGCTAAGTAAGGTAATTTAAAAAACTCTCCCTTTACCCAGATACGGGATCCTCTAAAACCACAGCCCCTCCCACCCACCCACCTGGAACGGGTTCTGTTATCGGAATAGCCACACTGAATCCTCAAAGTCAACTAACAATGCTGCCAAACATTCATAAACACTACGGGATATAACATCAGCAAAGCGTTGCAATTAAAATGCAATGTAGTTATATGTAATTAACTTAGTGTTAGAAGTCCTATTTAAAAGTGTGTTTTAATTTAAAAAAAAAAAACTTCTATGGCTTAAGTATAATTTTAATTCCTATTGTACTTTTGTTATAAAGTAAAACAAGAAGCAGAATCTTCTTATTCCAAAAAATAAACAGATCAGAATAAGTTTTCCTTTTAAATACAATTATTTTTGGAAAGAATACTGATTTTCCAAAACATTTAAACATGAAAATGGAAATTTTACCTAACTTTGAAAAACAGCAAAAACTCAGCCATTTAACAAAGAAGAAGAAAAATTAATCCACTAAAATCAGTGATTTGTACATACGCTGGAACTAAAAATATTACCGAACATCAATCACCACACCAAAGCAGAAACTTCAAGGCGGAGTACTCTAATCGGATGGAGTGGCTTGACTCTGCACTATGAACCAAAAAATCCAATATTTTTCAATTAGGACCTTCCCTATTGCACTGGTATCTGCCTTCCTCAGCAACTCCACAGCTGTCAGGTCCTTTAATCTCTACTTGCAGGCCCAGCCCACCAATTTCCAGGTCAATCCAGCCCAGTGGGGGAAAATACTAAACCCAACCCATTTATTCAGCAAGTATTTACTGAGCACTTACCATGCACCATCACGTATTAGGCCCTGGAAACACAGATGTGAATAATGCACATTTAGTGCCTGCCCCAAGAAGTCTATCTGTCTTACAGGGAAGACTGAAATTAAATGTATAATCAGCACGATTAGTATTCAAGTGACAAGTACAATTGAAGATTAGAAGCAGGATGGTGTAAAGTGTCTAAGAGGGAGTTACCTAATCACAGGGGTCAGAGAAGCTCTCTCCCTTGCATCAAATGACACTTAAGCCATGATGTAAGGATGGGGATTGATGCAGAAGGGGAGGCAGGGCCCTGAGGAGAATGGAGGCATGAAGGGATCCCAGGGAGGGGAGAGGAGGGAAGGGGAGGGCCTGCCTGAATGGCACAGTATGCCAAGCCCCTAGTATACGGTGACTGGCACCCAGAAGACACTGTTGTCATGGCTGGTTCTCCTGCCCTCTTGCAGGGTAGAAGCACAGTCTAAATCACCATCTAATAGCCAGGGTACTGCTATCATGACCCTGCTGTAGTCAGTAGAGAACTCTGCTCAGACCCCTGGCTGACACTACTTCAGCCGAGCCTGCTAACCGCAACCTCTGACCTTGGACACTCCACGACCACCCAATACTGGCTACATTCCCTCTTTCAAGTCTGTTTCAACTCATTCTAATAGGCCTGGCCCCAACCCCTGTCTTGGCATAGGTACAGCGCAATGTCCAAACTTAAGAAACCAAGGTCTAGCAAGGGGACTGGTTAGGACCCAAGGTCAGATACATCTCAAGATGCCACTTGGAAATCAGGCTCTCTTCAAGGCCAGCAAAGCTTTGGTAGTGAACATATCATCACTCTACAAATCTCCAGCTTTGAGATAAAGAGGGGAGGGGCAGACGAAGGGAGAGGGGACAGGAAACAGACAAAAGAGATGGTCTTAAGAATGTAGAATGTCATAGGCCCAACAAGCTTCTCTGATCTCTTCTCCATAAGCCCAGTCAACAGAATGACATTGGGGACAGAGATGATCCTTAGCTTCTTAGTACAAGAAGCTAGAACTTGTTTTACTGTTTGAAGGCAGCACATCCTTATAATTTTCCAAGAACTAATAACCTTAAATCATTCAACAAAAAATAATATTTTCTTGAAAGCAAGATAAGATAGCTTTGTGCCTTTAGAAAGAAAGACACCATTCAAAAGAATATTTAGCAATTCTGACTTGATAATCGAAAATCTAATGGTACTAAATTTTTTTTTTAAAGCAAGGTAAATTCTATTAATATAAATACCTCACAGTTGCCTTTAATGGAACCTAGAAATATGAATACTGAACACCTTGAGTTGCAGATTTAGGGAGGTGCTTTTAAGATAAGATTTTTCAATTACTTTTAATAAATTGCAAGAAAGTACATGTCTGGAAATGAACTATTTTGCTACTGTTCACAAGGACTTGAGTCTAACTGGAGGAATAATTTTATTAATAAAAACTAACTCCTGTTTGAACAAGAACTTCCCACGCTCTATGCCATTTAGACCCATGACACCAGCCTGACTCCAGAGGGGCTCTTGGGTGACGGGAAAAAGCGAAAGTGGCCCTTGGAGTTCAGCCCACTAGGGTCAACTATGGGCTTGACTGGCAACACCCAGGGGCTCAAGAGGCCCTAAGAACCAGGCCCTGGGCTTGCACACCCTAGTCAGAGTCTGACGCAAAGACCCTCACACGTAAGGTACAAAGTTAGGAGCAGGATCACCCAAGCAACACGGCTAGCCCAGCAACTTTTTATAATGCCCCAAATCCCCACCCTTACAGTGTCATATTAAGGTTTTATTGTTGCTTTCAGAAGGTTTCCGTAAAATGTAATTATGTTAAATGAGAAAATTAACACTTTAAATTGAAAGCTCAGGCCAGATGATCTGAAATCTCTGCTCTTAAATATCCAAAACTGAGTCTATACTTAGGACAATTAAATGCTGGGCAGAGGGCAGGGCTCAAGGAAAAAGAAGATTGAGCAAATACGCCTCACCACATCAAGAACAGAGGCAGCAGGGAGAGGGAAACGGGCATGATACAGTAGTAGGTGAAAAAAACCACATCACAAGGTAGAAAGGTACAGTGTGATCCAATTTTTACAAAATATATGGTATACATTGACATTTATATTTACAGAGATCAAACTCGAACAGTATATATTTCAAAACTCCAACAGTGAGAACGGTAGAATTGCAGTGACATTTTCTTCTTTCATTTTCTAAATTTCCATGATGCATATTGTTGGTAGACAATTCTCCACAGGTCTCTTGCAATTCTGTACGTCATTCAAGAAGAGGCACTATTTCTTTTGGACTATCATTACAAGGATATTTTTACAGCAAAGAGACTTAGAAGATAAAGACGGTATCTTTCTCCAGAGCAAAGAGCAGGTCTGCTTATCACCTTGGAAGAAAGAGACAGTGTCTTCAGAGCAGGAACGCAGGCATGCTTACAGTCCAGCATAAAGGATTTGGGAACCCTAAGTTCAGGGTTCCTTTCCTGTAATGCAGTCCACTGTGTGTGCAAGTCTCAACTGGCCTTCTGCAAGTCACCCTACGGCTTGAAGAACTGGTGCAAAAAACAAATGCTGTTCCCATGACTACTGTGACCAGAAGTCTCATATCTTTTGTCAGCCAGCTGAGGCAGGCTAACTTTCTAGCTTGCAAATAAGATAAAGAAGCTCAGACTCTTCATAGTTCTTGACAAATATGTGCTACTGTTACTATCTGAGAGGATTATAATTGGCTACAGATGTTTCTATTGCTTGCGACCAAAGCCTTGACTAATGATATAAAACTGCTTTAGAAATCAATCTTTAAATGTTCTTAAAAAAAGAAAAGACGGGGAAGGGAAAAGGATCAAGAGAAGCCCCACCTCTACAAGACAACTTGCACAGGACAAAGGATATTCTCATTTTTCCTGCACTCCTGGTGTAAGAAAGGCTCTGTGCCTGGAGCGAAGGACAGAACTGGGGACAAGACAGGCAGCACCTCAATACATACTTCACATAATTATCACCATAGCAGGTACAGGGTGCTCTGAGGCGGGCAGGAGGGGGCAGTCACGGCAAGTCAAAGGATTAAGGAAGGCTTCCTTGACATTCTACAGGTGGCACTTAGTCACATACAAGTAGACTTGCTTCTCCTAACAGACACGTCTACATGCCAGAGAAAGTTTATAAGTTTAAATAATTGGCACAAACTTACCAGGCCTCCATGTTTTCAATCCAACTATATTTTTATAAATATAGAATAATAGTGTAATTACACGGTGAACACTACAAAGTAGACTGACGGCAGAATTTCATGACTATGGTCTATCAAGAATCAATTTAGAGTCACTTGAAGTTGTTGATCATCAATCACAGCCAAATGGAATTTGATAGCTTTTGGATATAAAGCTTTGGAATATCATTCACTGAATGGCACAAGCAAATTTAAGCTAAAACATTTCATATATATTTGGCAGTTAGAAAGCAGTTAACAAACAAAAACAGTATTAAAGCGTTTCTAAGAACACTGGACCCAGAGACAGAACGTCTGCTCAATTTATTCTCTGTGACTTTGGGCAAGTCACCTAACCTCGCAGGCACCAGCTGCCTAAAGGTGGGATAATTATTCCAAGTCATTAGACTGGCATTCAGTGGCAGTGCCCCATTTCACATATAATGCATCCTGAAAAACATGTATGCTCCCTAGTGATAGGCACAAAAGGCAAGATAATTTCAGTTAGACTTAAAGGTACATGATTTCCAATCACAACAAATCTTTGCCATGTTTTTCAAAAGCCTTTCTTCCCTCATATAAGTAATATACATGCTAGATGGCAATTTTCCCCCCCCCAAAAAAAATCCTAAGAATAATCAGTAATCCCACAACCCAAAGGTAACCATTATGAACATTTCTATAATGCTTAGAGTTTTAAAAATGTATGTAAATACAGACCTGGAGATAAGTTTAGCCAAAATCTAGTAAAACAATGATTCTACAACTCCCCCTTCCCCCACTAAAGTAGAATGGACAAGGCAGTAAGCAAGTGCTCAGAACAAGGTGAAGGTTTTGAACTGGTTCCCACTGGCCAGTCTGGAATAACTCCAGGAATAAAAATCAATAATGGGCCGGGCGCGGTGGCTCACGCCTGTAATCCTAGCACTCTGGGAGGCCGAGGTGGGCGGATCGTTCTGAGCTCAGGAGTTCGAGACCAGCCTGAGCAAGAGTGAGACCCTGTCTCTACCAAAAATAGAAAGAAATTAATT
>CAUYSK010057353.1:0-24611 GCA_963575035.1 Avahi laniger
AAAAAAAAAGAATTTTGTTTAAATCTTTGTTATATTTGGGGCTGTCTTTTCTGTGAGACTCAGTCTTATTTAGTCATATGAAACTCTATTATAAAATTTTGTAAATGTTATTTAATTGTGATCATGATGCTGTGGCTACTTAGGAGAATATCTTTTTATTTAAGAGATGTGTGATAGACAACTTAGGAGTGAAAAGTTATGATTACTGCAACTTTCAATGTTCCAGGCTGAAAAGGTTTCTTTTATTTTTAATGTAAAATATGTTATATCTGCTACTGCTTTACAGCTTGCCAAGTAAAACTATCACTTTCACAAAGATTATCTTATTGACCCTTGGTTTTCTAATGCACTTAGGATTAAACCTAAAATTCTTAAAATACCTAAAGGCCTTAAACAATCTGGCCCCAGCGTCATTATTCTGTTTTCACTAGTGCTACTCTCTCCTTTGATCGGGAAACTTCAGCCTTTTGGGATCTCCAACATAACATACCCTTTACCTCCTCCTCCTCTGAGTTTTTGCAAATGTTCGTTGTTAGCAACCCCACCCTTTTCCATCCATTCTCACAGCCTTTCTGTAACTAACTCTTACAGTATTAGTCCACTCTTGCTTGGTTACACCAGAGGAACAAACCCCCAAATCTCAGTGGTTGACACTAATAATGTTAAGTTTCTCCATCCTGTTTTGACTTTTACAACAGCCTTCTTAAGGACCCTGGGAAAGGTATTCCCTTCATAGAGCTTTCTCCTTCATCGGTAAAATGGGTTAATGATATCTACCCTTCTTATGTGGTAGATCTTCCACTGCACTTAGATTACAGTCCAGACTCCTAAGAATAGTCTGTGTGACCTGCCAGTCCAGAGCTCTGGCCTTATAGAGAATCCCTTTCCCGCTTCTTCAGTTTGCTCCCACTACAGTTATCTCCTTCTGGTTCTTTGGAAGAACCCTACTCTCAGTGTCATATGACATTCCACGATCTTGGGGTGTTTTTACCCCTGTTCCACAACTAACTAGTTCCTAACCTCCAGGTCCTAGCATAAAACATCCTCTCTGAGAGAAGCCTTTTGAGTTTCCTAATGTAAAAATAAGAGCTTCACTAGTTATTTTCTGCCATAGGAAGAAGCAGTAAGTTTAGTGGTTAACAATGAAGGCTTTGGACTCAGACTTCCTGGGTTTGAATCCCAGCTCTCAGACCTACAGCAGCCCCCACCTCGATCCCTGCAGAACACATTTCAAGACCCTTGGTGGATGCCCCACACAACCTATAGTATCGAACCCAATTTCCATCAATTGGAATATGTTTCTGCTTCTGTTTTCCACCCACAAATTTAATAGCTTTTCCATCTTAACTAAAAACTTATGCACTGTGGCCATAATCGTTACAGTTTGAGGTGTGACAGAAAAACTAGCACAGATTTCTTTTTCCTTCTTCACAATTTCACAGACAGAAGATTCTTACCATAGGTCTTAGCAACCTCAGCATACGATTTTTTTTTCTTCCCTTATTGAGAACTTTCACCTTTTACTTAAAGGAAGCACTCTATGGCTTCTCCTTGGCATATCCAAGTTGCCAGGAACACTGTTCTTATGCTTTGGGCCATTAGTAAATAAAATAAGGATTACTTGAACACAAGTACTGTGATACCGCAACAGTCAATCTGGTAACCGGGGTGGATACTGTGTGACAATGGGCAGGTAGGGTCAAAAGCGTGGAACTGTTGCACAAAGAGATGATTCATGTTCCAGGCAGGATGGAACAGAACAGTGCAAGATGGCTCAAGATTTCATCACACTACTCAGAACAGGGTACACTTTACAACTTAGGAATTGCTTTTTTCCTGGTATTTTCCATCTAATGTTTTCTAACCATGGTTTTACTGTGGTTAGAAAGCAAAACCATGGACAAGAGGGGACTACTGTACTTACAAACTCAAAGCAAGAGAAAGGGTAAGAAAAGGGTAAAAAGATGCAATTTGGGGGACTAGCCTTCAGGTGTTCCTAGTGCTTACGCTGGAGAGGAGGGTATGGGTGTGGCAAGGTGGGCCCAGGGCTTGGCAGAGCTCTCAAAGGACGTTTTTGACAGGTCTCTTGTCCATTCCCAGCCTTCAAGAAGATGAAAATGTGGAACTGAGGAATGCATAGTGTCTTAATGAAGATCTCTGGGGACGTACTCTACACCTACTGTGCCTGACTTAAAAGCTATTAATACATTCTTTCTTCCTCCTTTCTAACTGCAGTCTCTCTTGCTTCGCTTAATCCTATTTTGTCTGACAATCATACAGACAATCTGATCAACACACTGCTCCCAAAATGATTCTCCCTGGCAAAGCTGCCAGGACCAGCATGGAGGCTGCAATGCTATAGTCACAGCTAAGCTAGAGAGGCCACTCCGGTGGCAAAAGGCACTAAGCTACTTGGCTTTTTTTATTAACACTAGTATATAAAGGTTGCCAGCAGAAAGCCCTTGCAATAACAGCCAGCCGTTCCTAAGCACTGAGCCCTTAATGAAACCCTATCCTCCTCCCCAGAGGGAGGGAAGAATTGTTGGTTTTCTCTCTCAATTATTTTTCCAGTCTATTAAATTGTCACACCCGCCGTGTCTCTGTGAGAGTTGGGTGTCATCATAGCTCATCTCCTAGAGATAGGAACAGTGCTGCCAGAGGAGATGTCTCCTGAGTGTGTTTCACCATCACCCAAGGAAAGAAAGTGGCGATGGAAAAGCTCAAAAGCAGCATCAGTAGACGTCCTGGAGAGATTTATGAGACACGCAACAAGCGGAACGAGAATGTTTGTGCCACTGGGTTATATAAAATATGCAATTTTAATCCACTAAGCAGTTTATCTTTTCACGCAGCTTAGTTTGCTGGGATAATTACCTTCCTGAGCAGTCCGTGTCATGTACGAGGCAAAGTGTGCGGAAAATACACAAATCTGTGTGTGCTGTTGGAAAATATGGCAGAGGAAGGATTAACTCAAATGTTGGAAAACACTCTGTAGACAATTAATGCAGGAAGTTTGCTGAAAGTTTCTCTTCTGTCCTCAGCAAAATCGTTAAGCTTTATTTTCTCTTAAGAATAACAACAGCTAATGAAGCCCTTACCGTGCTTTAGGTATTGTGCTAACTATTTTTCAAGAGCCACAGTGGTTCAGAGAGATCCTATAATTTACCCAAAGACGGGCTGTTGAGGATATGCCTGGGCATAGATTTAAGCCGAAGCAGTCTTCCCCAGAGCCTGGATCTTTTTTCTAGACATGAGCCTTCTGCACTCACTGTTTTCGAAGACCAACACCTTCACCAGTGTGTTAGGCCATTTTCCCTCTTGCCTAATAGACACAGCTCTAGCAGTTCTCCCCATTCTCTCCTGAAATGCTGATTTTCCTCTATTAGATCTTTCCTACCAGTGTGCACAAATGCTGTAGTTTCTTCCGTCTTAAAGAACCTCTGCTGACTTCATTTTCGCCCCCAGTTACCTTCCGATTTCTCTGCCCACCCCCCTTTATAGCAAAGCTGCTTGAGAGACTTATTTATACTTATTGTATCCAATTCCTCTCTTCTAAATCTCTCCTGATCCCACTCCACTTAGGCTTTGATCCCGTTTCAAACACTTTTCCTCTAACAGTCACCTGACATCTTCATGGAGAAGTATTTCACAGTTTATTTCTAGGACTTCTTTTTTCTGTCTACACTCACTGCGTTGTGCCAATGACTCCAGAATGTCTATCACTACATTAAACCCTCTCTGATATCCATCTTATTTCATATCTTCACTTGGATGGCTAATAGCCATCTCAAAGTCAACATATCTCAAATTGGTCTACTCAGCCAAATCCAATCCATCTGTAATTATCCACATCTTAACTTATAGCAACTCCATCCTTCTAGTTGCTGAAGCCAAAACCATAAAGTCATTTTTGATTCCTCTATTTCTTTCATACTTCACATCTAATATTTCTGGAAATCTTATTGGCTTCATCTTCACTGTATATTTGGACTCTTACTGCTACTCACCCTCTACTGATACCAACCTGATCCATGTCAACGTCATATTTTACCTGGATTATTGGAATTGCCTGCTTAGATGCCTGTTTCCTCAACTCCTACATCCCATATCCTGGTCTTAATACATAAGCCATAATAATACTTTAAATTTGTTAGTCAGATCATGTCATTCCTTTGTTGAAAACACTGCAGTCGTTCTCCATAGAACTCAAAGTCCCTATAAAAGTCTGTAAGACCCTACATGATGTGTCCCATCCCTCCTCCCAATCTCCGACCTTATCTATGAGTCACTCTGATTTAGACGTAATGTCCTCTTTGCTGTGTCTCCTGGTTTTCTCTCTGCTTGGAATGTTCTTTCTCTACATATCCACTTGGTTTCCTCTCATTTCCTCTTTCAGGTCTTTTTTCAAATGGCTCTTTCTCAATGATGCCTTCTCTAACTACTATATTTTAAATTGTCCTGCACCATATGCATGTGTATAATCCTCCTTCCCTGCATTATTTTCTCTATACTATTTATTATCCCTTAATATACTACATAATTTACTTATATATATTTTTTACTATCTGATTCCCTTACTAGGATACAAATTCCTTGAAAACACTTTTTCCTGTTTTCTTCGCTGCTGGATCCTGCAGCTCAGAACAGTGCTGGAAACATTTCTAAGTGACCATTTGTTGAATGAATGAATAAAAGTCTTAATAGTTACTACCTAGAGAGTGGTGGAAATGACATCACAGGCACAGATATCCAACTTCCAAGTGGGTTGATGTGCTGCCCTGCATTAGTATTAGAAATTCTTGCTACAACCCCATACATTATAATGTTTACATTTACTTATGAGATGCCATAGTAGAGTGTGGGGTTACATGCATATTTCTGAAGCCAGATGACTTGGGTCTGGATTCTATTATACCTCTGGCACTTCGAGTAAGTTTCTAAAACTTGTCTTATCTCTTTTTTTTCCTCATCAGCAAAATAGTGGTAGTAATCTTACCCAAGAGAGTTGTTGCAGAGATTCAATAAGTCACTATACACATGTGCCTAGATTGGTACCTGCCACAGGGCTTAAACCAGCACTATATAAATGGTTTTATAATAACAATGATAATGATAAAGATAACCTCTCTATTAAGATAATTCAAAGAGACACTATGAAAGACTCTGAAAACTCTTCCATTTTTAAATCAACTTAAAATGTGTGCTATACTCTATGAAATGCATCTGAGTGACATTATATTAAGGAGATCACATCTATCACAAAATGACCCATGAGTATAATAATTTTATAACAGCAACTAAGATTTCTTGAGCACTTACCAAGTGCTAGGATTGTTTTAGTCACTTTATATGTATTTAAGGATCTAGAAACTGAGGACGGAGAAATTAATATCACAAAGCTATTAAATGATGAAGTTAGAATACAAACCTGATGATTTGCCTAACTACTGTAATAGAAGAAAAATGCTTTTGCTGAAGATTGCTAGTGTATAAAGGGATATATTCAATTCACTGCCTAAAGAATTTGTGTTACTGAAAACAACCAGGATGGGTTACAAGTGCAGCACATCTATAGGCACTCAGATGTAATCCTCTAAACTTTTCAAGTGCAGTAGTTCTCAAGGTGTGGTTAGGATGCAGTTGTTCTGAAACAATTTTAAGATAGATCTTGAATAATTTTTCCTCTTAGTACAGAAATTTGAAAATGATTTAGAGTGAATGCAAGGTTATCACTGAAAGTATATCATTTTTCCTATAATGTGCTTTCTAAGCAGGGAGGGAAAGATCATAGTTACAACTAGGATGTTGAGAATTACACTTAATAGCATCTCCATTACAACAATTCTTAGAGAATGATTCCTGGTATATAATTAATAGTTGTGATTACTGTAGCACTTACAAGATATGATTACATAGTTATATCCATTTTTGAGGTTTCATCAAGATCTGGGTGTATGCATGGGAAACTGTCACTTATTAGAACAGCATGTGTTGTGTATGTTACAGCAAAAGATGGGATTGAGACCACCTGAACTAGATGACATGGTTTAAATATGCATACAGAATTGCCTAGTTAAGTCTTCTCTCTGCACTATGCAAATTTGATATTCAGTTGAAGAAACATAAAGTGCTGACTGTAATGCCAGTTCAGAGAAAGGAGAGATCACAGTTGAGTGGTGGCCAGTGAAGAGTTTGTCATTAGGGTTTGTGTTAAATCCAGTCACAGTGAAAGGAATTGATGGGCAGAGGGAGACACTAGGTGCCTCCATAGTCACAGGGTAAGAGTTAGTCACTCACTAACAGGTATTTCAGCTAGACTCATGCCTTCAGCGAGAGTGAAGTCTGAGCTCAGGTCTCTTCATGCTCCTGGGAAGCCTCCATCCCTCCCTGTTTTTCCCACCTCTCACATGCATCACCTGTGATGACTGTCACCACAACGAACCCAGGACTCCTTGGGAATCCATGATCCTCTGGCCACTAATAACCTACATGACTCTGTATATCACTGTTGCTGACCTTGGCTTCTACTCCTTCCTCACATCCTGCAACCATCTCATGTTCTGTGGGATCCTCCCACAAATTCCCCATACCTTTGGTATCTTCAAGAAATACTCATCACCTTCATCATGGAAGACACTGCTACTCCTGAGGCCCTCTCACTGTGGGCTTTCTCTCCCCCACATCTCTCCTCCTAGGGCCTGAGGGAGGGCAAGTGTCCTCCTTGCTCTCTGTTGCTACTTCTAGACTCATCTTTGTCTTTAAAAACCCACTTGAATCTCATATTGAGCTCAAATACATATCCTCCCTTCCTTACTCTTTATTCCTTAAAAGATTTTGGTTCAGTGTCTTTCCCTATTTAACCCTTCTTCTGGACTAATTTCTAGTGAACCCAAAATTCATCACAGGGGATTGTTCAACACACTGGTCTGTAATTCCCCGTTTCCTTCTCCAATCTTCTTCTCTTACCCATTTCCTACCTTATCATTAGCAATAACCGTAAGCCCTCCGTAATCCCATTTTCAAACATTTCATTCACAAACCACCATCTCCCATCTCATTTACTAATCTGATTCCAACATTCTGTTGAGTCTACAATAATCTAAAGTCCTTGCTTTTAGTAAAGTCATTCTGTGCCTACCTAGTTTCACTGGTGCCATAGAGGAAGTACATTAGAAGTTGAAGACTAAGGACATTAACAAAAATGCAGAGTAAGGATGTCTAAGAGTCCTCTCCTCTATATAAGCAACAATAAAACTGGAATATATTGTCAGAATCAACTTTTTCAGAACTCTGAAAATTAACTAAAGACTATAAAAACCCCGAGAATGTTTATTTAAGAAAAAAACAGCTGAATGTAGATATGATCAGTGAGCATTGTAGCATCCCCACCACCACAATAGCCTGTAATCACAGTACAGACCAGAACCCTTCAAAAATTCCCTGCGTAGGCCGATGTATAGACATGAGATACAGTCTATACAAAGAAAATGTATTTGCAAATAGTGAAACTTCAGAAATAGGTGAAAACTTAAGCATAAAATGAATAAAGTAGAATTTTAGAAGGATAATGTGGCTCAGTCCATAACTACAATTTTACTCTTGCTAAATGGAGGCAGCAAACAGCATTACACCAAGGTGTAAGCATCCTAGAATGGATTAGGAAAGTGAATGATGGCACATTCTGTGAGTAACATTCCAAGGATACTTGCCTTCTTCATTAAGCAAATATACTTCCTAGTACTGCTTATTTTTAAGATAAGCATGTTTTAAGAATCTGCCATGTTTTTCTACAATGAAAAGATTGACATGAGTAATTAAAAGCACAAAATTCATGCTATTGTGTTACATTTTATTCAAAGGATTGGTTAGATACCCTAACATTCTTCCTTAGATCATTATCCTATGGACATTTGAGTTTTTTCTAAAAGAAACAAAGCAATCCCTTTTTATAGTAATATTTCAAGGACTATAGTCATTTTGCTAAATTTCTTAAACATTGTTAACTTTTCAGATCTTCTTTAGAAATGGGTGATATGGACTTTGTTAACTTGTCATATTTTAAATCAGTTATGACTGTTCTTTGCTTTCTAACGTTTTGCCATACACCTTAAAATATTGAGGCAAAAATCAGCACATTTGTTACACTTGGCCAGCTATAAGAATAGTTTTAAAAACAAACAGAAACAAACTCCCTTGCTAGATTGTGATTGGTATCTATCAGTGTGGTGTTATCATATTTACTCCCCTTCATTGCTAACCTATATTTTAGATGGGGTTCTCCACATCTAAATAACATAAAGATGTGTATATTTATTTACGTAGTTGCTATAGATACCAAGTTGCTCAGTTGTATTAACTTTTCTCTCTACTAAAGGAGATATTTTCTTTCCAACTCAGTAATTAAAAATTTTCAGAGAAAGTGAAAGGAAATTAAAACATTTTAAAATATGTCTATGCTAAGTGAGTTTTAGACACAAGTTAAATTCTATTACAACAAATATTATGAAAAGCAAATATCAAGTGCAGTTTTACAAGACCCATTTATAAAGCAATGTTTGATCTGATGAGTTTTCATTCCATGGAAGGGGGTGTGAATGACAAAGGGCATAGACTTTAGCCTGTTACCAACTTGACATTTACACGTATTTCCAAATTCATGATGGTGTCATAGATGATTGACACAGTAAGAAGTCTTCTCTTCTATTGCCTTTATTGACACATCTCAAATATACTCCTTGTCTTCATATCCATTGCCCCCACCTTAGTCCAAACCATTATTACCTATTGCTAAAACCATTGCAATATCCTAACTGGTTTGCCTCCAATGTTGTCTCCATACACCATTTATTCTCTGTATCCAAAAGCCAGAGTGGTATTTTTTAAAACATAGACTATATCCTGGTACTTCCCTATTAAACCATTTAATGATTTCACATCACACTCAGAATAAAACCCAAACTATATTCTATTTGCAAAGTCCTGTTTGATCTAGTCCCCACCTGCCTTCTTCTACAGCATCCCCCTCTCCCTCTGCTCCTCATGGTGTTTCCCAAGTACTTTCAGCTTGTTGCCTCTGCAGCATCTCTGTTCCAGCTGTTCCTTCTACAGGATATGCTCTCATCTGCACCTTGCAAGGGAAACAGCTTCTTGTCCTGTAGGTCAGATTTAAAGATTGTCTCTTCAGAGAGGCCCTTTGACCACCCAAGCTAATGGAGCTACCTGGAACCTGTAACCTTTTTGTTGTTGTTAAGTGAAATAATAGACTTTATTTTTTTAGAATAGTTTCAGGTTTCTAGAAAAATTGAGCAGAAAGTACAGAGAGATCCCATGTACCCCCTTACCACTCCCAACATACAGTTTTTTCTATTATTAACATCTTGCATTAGTGTGGTGCATTTTTTAACAATTGATAGGCCAATATTGATATAATATTACCTAAAGTTCATAGTTTACATTAGGGTTCATTCTTTGTGTTGTAAGTTCTACAGATTTTGACGAATGTATAAGGACATGTATCCACCCTTACAATATGATACTAAATAATTTCACTGCTCTAACATTCCCCTGTGCTCCACCTAGTCATCCTCCTTCCTTCCCCCTGAATCCCTGGCAACCACTAACCTTTGTACTCTCTATTTTTCCTTTTCAAGAAAGTTACATAGTTGAAATCACATAGTATGTTGCTTTTTCAGATTGGCTTCTTTCATTCAGTAATATGCATTTAAGTTTCCTTCATATCTTTTAATGGCTTGATATTTCATTTATTTTTATTACTAAATAATACTCCACTGTATTATGGGTTGAATCCTCTCCACCACCCCCCCAAAAAAAAACTGGTAAAATCTTGATCATCTGTCAATGTTACTTTATTTGGAAACAAGGTTTTTTCAGATGATCAAGTAGAGATGATGTCATTAGGGTGAATCCTAATCCAATATGACTGTGTCCCTACAAAAAGGGGGACATTTGGATGCAGAGACAGTGGCACAGAAAGAATGTCATGTGGAGACTGGAGTTAGTACATCATAAGCCAATGAATGCCCAAGATTGCCAGCAAACCACCAGAAATTAGGAAAGAGACATAGAACAGATTCTCCCTCATAGCCCTCAAAAGAAACCAACCCTCCCAATACATTGATTTCAGATTTCTGGCCTCCAGAAAGGTGACAATTAATTAAGCCACCCAATTTGTGATGCTTTGTTATAGCACCCCTAGAAAACTAGTGCACATTGTATGAATGTACCACGGGGTGTTTTTACATTCACTTGTTGAAGGATATCTTGGTTGCTTCCAAGATTTGGCAATTAGGAATAAAGCTACTATAAACATTAGTGTGCAGGATTTTGTGTGAACATAAGCTTTCAAATCCTTTGGCTAAATACTAAGGAATGCTATTGCCATATTCTATTAATATGTTTCATAAGAAATTGCCAACTGTCTTCCAATGTAACTGTACCATTTTGCAATCCCACTATCAATGAATGAGAGTTCCTTTCCCACATCCTCACGCGCATTTATTGTTGTGTTTTGGATTGTAGGTATTTCAATGGGTGTGTAGTGGCATCTCACTGTTGTTTTAATTTACAATCCTCTTATGACATATGATGTTAAGCATCTCTTCATATGTTTAATTGATATCTGTATATCTTCTTTGCTGAATTGTCTGTTCACATCATTTGCCCATTTTTTAATTGTGTTGTTTACTTATTGTTAAGTTTCAGTAGTTCCTTGTATATTTTAGATACCAATCCTTTATCAGATATGTGTTTTACAAATATTTTCTCCCAGTCTGTGACTCATCTTTTCATTTTCTTAACTGTGTCTTTAGCAGAGCATTAGTTTTAAATTTTAATGAAGTCCAATTTATCATTTTTTTTCATGGATCATGCTTTCAGTGTTGTATCTAAAGTCATCGCCAAACCCAAGGCCACCTAGATTTTCTTTTATGTTACCTTCTAAAAGTTTTATGGCTTTGCACTTTACATTTAAGTCTATGATCCTTTCTGAATTAATTTTCGTGGAAGGTATAAAGTCTGCGTCTAGATTCATTTTGTTGCATATTGATCCAGTACCATTTGTTGAAAAGACTATTCTTTCTCCATTGAACTGCCTTTGCTCCTTTGTCAAATATCATTTGACTGTATTTGTGTGAGCTATTTATGGGCTCTCTATTCTGTTCAATTGATCTATTTGTCTATTCTTTCACCAATACCACACTCTCTTAATTTTTATAAGAATTAGTTTTAGTACTTTAAAACTATCATATATTTAATATTATGTGTGCATATTTATGTACTACTTATTATTCTTAAATGGCAAATCTGTGAAAGCAGAGAACTTCTCAATTTTGTCCACTTCTGTGGTCCTAGCACCTAAAGCAATACAGTAATACCTTGTCAGTGTAGAAATTGTCTCATCTTCTCCATGTTTTTTGTTTTTTTTTTGTTTTTTTTTTTGAGGCAGTGTCTCACTGTGTCACCCAGGCTAGAGTACAGTGGCATTGATCATAGCTCACTGTAACTTTGAATTACTGGGCTCAAGAGATCCTCCTGCTTTACCTTCCCGAGTGGCTGGAACTACAGGTATATGCCACCATGCCTGTATTTTTCATAAAGACAGCGTCTAGCTATGCTGCTCAGGTTAGTCTTAAACTCCTGGCCTCAAGCAATCCTCCTACGTTGGCCTCCCAAAATACTAGGATGAGCCACTGCATCCAGCCTACCTATTCTAACTCTCAACTCTTGAAAAATGCTGATTTTAAGTGTCCTCACCACAAAAATGATAACTATGTGAAGTAATGCACATTTTAATTAGCTCATTTTAGCATTCCACAATGTATATTTATTTCAAAACATCATGCTATACACAATAAATTTATATTTTCAAAATGAAAAATGTTAAAAAAATAAATCTTTCCAATACTATTTTCCCAATAAATTGATTGCTTTTATAGAAACCAATCAAATAAGACTGATCCATAAATTTCCAATAGTAGAGCATCCAATCCCATTCCACACTCCTGTTCCTCAAAGAAGAGTCCCAGGAAAATAGGAGGTGGAGAAAGACTTCAGATGACAGAATCATAAAGAAAGAAAAACAGAGGTCCCTACCCAGCATTTTTGTGGTCTTATTTCACTGTTTTCAAAGTTATGGTGCCAGCTTGACAAAATTGTGGAGAGAGAAGAGAGTCTTGCTGCCAGCAAATGTGAAGCTTTGTGGTCACTATCATGTCTGTTGGCTCCCAGAATCCCGGTAGAATCTAGAATAGCAATGCAATTCACTGTGCCTTTGACCCTCTTGTGCTTTTCCTGGGACTTTCCCATGTTGTTTTCAAGGTAGGAACCATTCATTTAAAGACAAATATCTTTGAGAAATTTACCATTTCTGATTTCCAGATGCCATGCTTTTAAAATACAACCTAATTGAATATACTCTTTGAATTTAAAATAAACCTGAATATACTTGAACTGTTATAAAATCTTTTCTCATCACCTTGAAGATAATACAAGACATATGGGTTCTTAAAACCAACAAACAGAAAATTTCTTCTTTTGTTTTTCTCTCAATTCTATACTGCATGTTGAAAAAAAAAAAGGAAATATACCAAAAACATATCATCCACATGATTGAGGTGTAAGAGGATAAAAAGAGAAAATGTTTATGCATGTGCCATCCACATGCATAGTACTTTACATTCATTATGTCATTTCATCTCCACAATGATTACTTTAATATAGATAATAACCACCCCCACAGTTTTAAGGAGAAAGATACTGAAGTTCAGAAAATTTGAAGAGTAGAGTTGGTCCTCTGTATCCACGGGTTCTGCATCTGCAGAGTCAACCCGCCGAGGATCAAAAATACTTGAAAAAAATTAAAAATGTCAATATAATGATAAAAAATAATACAAATAAAAACCAATATAGTATAAAAACTATTTACTTAGCACTTACATTGTTTAGTTATTATAAGTAATCTAGAAATGATTTAAAGTATGGGGAGAATATGTATAGGTTATACGTATTTACAAATACTTCATACTTTCAATCACCATTGTACACAGGAGGATACAGGTAGGTTATATGTATTTGTATGTATATGTATATACTTATATACATACAACCTACCTGTATCCTCCCTTATACTTTAAATCATCATTTTATATAAGGGCCTTGAGCATCTTTTTATTTTATTTTATTTTTTATTTATTTATTTATTTATTTTAAAAAATTTAGGTTATTATTGGGATACAAACATTTTGGTTACATGAAATACATTTGCCTCACTCAAGCCAGGGCCATAAGCGTGTCCTTCCCCCATACAGTGTGCCCGGTCTCCATTAGCTATGAGTTTACCCACCCCACCTGCTCTACCCCCACCCTTCCACCCCACCACCTGACCGGCACCCAGTAAGCATCACTACCATGTGAGCCCTTTAGTGTTGATCAATTAGTACCAGTTTGAGTACAACCCCTGTGGAAAGTAATTTGGAGATAACTCAAAGAGCTAAAAATAGAAATACCATTTGATCCAGCAATCCCACTACTAGGCATATATCCAAAGGGAAAAAAAAGACATTCTATAATAAGACACCTGCACTCAAATGTTTATAGCACAATTTACAATTGCAAAGATGTGGAAACTACCCAAATACCCATCAATACATGAGTAGATTAATAAAATGTGGTATATGTATACCATGGAATACTGCTCAACTACAAAAAACAATGGTGATCTAGCACCTCTTATATTATCCTAGATAGAGATTGAGCCCATCCTTCGAAGTGAGGTATCATAAGGATGGAAAAACATGCACCACATGTACTCGCCATCAAACTGCTACTAATTGAGCATCTTTAGAGTTTGGTATCTGTGGAGCCCCTGGAACTATTCCCCCAGATACCAAGGACAGCTGTATATCTAAAGTCACAGAGCCAAGTGGTAGAGCTAGGATTCATGCATATGTGGTTCAAGCCTGGACTCTATACCACATTACCTTTTACCCTATATCATGCAGCCTCCTTGAACGATCAAAAAAGTATAAGCCACAGAAATTTCTACTTTCATCAAGTTTAAATCCTCTTGAGAAAAAATAGCAAATATGGATATTTTTATTACATTAGAGACATGCAAACCAAATGTAATACATGCTTCTGGATTAGATGCTAGGTATGTAAAAATATATAGAGGATATTTAGGGACAATTAGAGAAATTTGAACTAATATCAGATTTTCTTTCAAGTTTAAATATCTTGGTGGTACTAAGGTTTTGCAGGAGAATGTTCTTAGGAGATGCAAACTGAAGTCTTTAGGGATAAAATGTCAAAATACCTGTTATTTATTTTCAAATGATTCAAAAGAAAAATGTGTGTGTAGATTCTATATATATATATCTCATACACACACTTATATATAGACAGAGAGAGAGAGGGAGACAGAGAAAGCAAGTGGCATAAAATGTTAATAATCACTGAATCTAAGTTAAGGGTATAAGGGTACTTGTTGTATTATTATTTTTTCTGTTGGTAGAGTGAAATATGAGGCCATATAAGGTAGCTTGCGGTTGCAATAGCATTCACAGCATTATCGTATTATCAATAAATTTTTTAAAAGGAAGAAAACTACAAGAGTTGTAGTCTAAAACCAAAACACATGTGAGTAGCAGAAAAGCTAATTATATACTTGCCAATCTCATATTTGATAATTTCTCTTTTTGATCTTTAAAGATAAGAAGGTATATGAGGAAAAAGAATAATTCAAATATATTTTTGCAGAGGACTGTAGTATTTGTGTTAAAGGGAACTGATAATCTTTTTTGCGGGGGCGGAGAGGAGTCTTCCAGTGAAGACCAGAAAACTGCTAGACAAATTCTAAAAGAGCTGTAACACTAGGGAATTGATAATCTTAACATGAGAGTCTTGGATAAAGTATTTCATTATAGAAAGAGGAAGCTACACAATTTGCAGGGCTTAGTGTAAAATGAAAAGGAGGGGTCCTTTGTTCAAATATTATTAAGAATTTCAAAAAAGCAATAGCAGAACACTAAACCAAGAGCGAATCCCTTCACGTTGTGGATCTCTGTGCAACCACATTGGCCGCATGCACATGAAGCCTGCCCTTATTACAAGTAAAAATGCTGAATACAACATGGCTCCTTCCCATAGCTATAAACAATCCATAGTCACTCAGCCACAATAAAGATTGTATGCAGCCACTGTACCTGTGTGAAGAACCATAGTTGAAATAAATGAGCTCTACAACTCATTCATTCCATACAGAAGTTCCATAATTTTAGTAATATTAATTTGAGTTAATACTATTTGATACTACTTTTAGATTCTAAATATAAACTCGCACATCAATCATTCATATCACATAACACAAGCCTCTCATATTTTATGTTATATGGGAGACATATAAAAGCATGTGTTCACCCTTTCAAAGTAAAGAAACAGAATGTATTCTTGCAATTTCATAACAAATATGAATTTTTACTACCTTTATTTACACATTTTCAATTACTTAAAGATGAACTGGTTTGTAATGTTTGTATTTGTCTTGTAAATTGTGCCAAACTGGTTATTTGCTTCATGACCTTGTACAGTTTCTAGAAAGAAATGGAAGTTCAAGCCTTTGTCCTAGAAGACTCACACCTGGTGTAAACAAATACAACCAATAAACATCGGCTAATAAGTTTACCTTATTACCATTTCACATAGTTGTTTTATGTCACAAAATTTCAATGAATCATTTTTTTTTTAATGTTGAAACGCTTATCCTATGAAGTGTTCTTTTATGAGGATAATTTTTCATTTCCTTCTACCTGGTAAGACTATTTCCTTGCTTATCATTAATCATGCTTCATGCAAATCAACTGTGCCGGCAAATCGCCAACACAAAAAGGTCCTAATGAAAATTTAAATCTTTATTTTTTCATAAAATACTTTCATTATGAATTAGACCATACTGGTTATAATGCATAATACCTAATTAACTTTCAGATATAAATATAGTTCCATTCCTCTAACACAAAGCTGCATTTCCTGACTTCTTACAATTTAGAACATTTCTTCTTAACCCTTGAGCTTTATAAGATATTTCATCTAGTCTTCTAGGTTTTAGTCGTTTATGTTAGAGGGAAAGCAGAATATAAAACCAATGCAATGATCAGGGATGATGGGGTTACATCTGGTATATTTTAAGTAAGGAAAAATTCCTACAAAATATCTGTATATTTAAATTTAAAAGCAAGGATAGCACCTCATATAATACAGTACTATTTATTTTAATTTTATTTTAAGCAATAATCATATATTTCTTAGTTCTCATTTTTAAACACCTGTTTTAATAAGCAAAATACTCCTTGAATATTTTATTATTTTCTATAATGGAAATATTGATGTTGAGTAATATTTTTTAAAAGATGCATTTTTATATAAGTTGTTCTGTAGGGTTGGCATAATGCCCATCAAAATAGTCCTTAATTGTTTTCTTGCATTAAACAAAATTTTGTATACTACAAAAAATTATAGGAGAAATTATTTTAAAAAATTAATAGAATATCAGTGAGGCAGAGCTGCCAACTCTGCTAGATATGAAGTCACATTTTAAAACAGTGATAATTAAAATAGTATGTTACTAAAATAAAAATAAGTGTGAAGATGAATAGAACATAGTGAAAATTCCTGAGCAAAACTTTAAAATGAAAAATTTTTATTGACATAGGCAACATCAGAAAATAATGGAGAAGGAATATTGATGATGATAATTAATTAGCAATTTGTGGAAAAATTAATTTAGATACATTGCTCACACAACTTATGTCAATCTAAATTCCTGATAAATTACTGAATCAAGTGAAAACAAGTCATAGAAAATTTAAAAAATGTAAATTACCAAAAGGATAATCTATTTCCAATAAATACAGTTTATTTAACCTAAGCTCTCCCCAAATAAAGGAACAAAGATACCCCAAATAAAGGAACAAAGATAAATAATTTACATTAAAGGAATTTAAACCCATTTAGAAACTCATATAAACTTCAATTTTGATACAGAAAAATACAATTAATTTTAATGTAGAATTTTATTCCCTTCATATTGAAAAAAATTAATTTTAATATAAAAACAATGATAAGAATTTGGGGTCAAACTGGTTTACTCTTCTACTCTGATGAAACTGCCTTTGCACAACCCTTATAAAAGGCAAACTACAGTCTATATGAAAAATTGCAGATTTATTGCCCTACCATTTCTCTGAATACCCATATTTCTGGGAAATTCATGTAAGAAAATAATTTAGCTTCAGAGAAATCTAGATGTATAAAACTTTATCATAGTAACATAATAAATAATGAGAAGTATATATAAGGTTTAATAAAGGAAGAATGATTAAATTAATAATTTTGCTTTCATTGCAGCCTTAACGATTTCCCTTACGATTTTTTAGGAAAATTGGAGGGTACTGGATCAAGATGGCTGAGTAGACACAGGTAGTATGTGCCTCCTTCATGGAGAGGAATCAGAATAGTAAGCAGATTCTCACATCTCAAACAAATTATCCAGGACAGAATGCTAGAATTCACTAATGAAACTACTAGAAGTATCAAAAGTGGGTAAACAGAACATTCAGGGCAACTTGCCTGGCCAGGAGCTGGCTAACAGCTAGGAAAAGTTCCTGGACATGGTGAAAGAGTAAGAGAGAAGCCTCCAGGGATCCACTCTCTGAGATGAGCTTTTATGATCTTAGCTACAAGAGAACTTCCCAATCCATGCAGGGCTTGGGCCTATTAGAGATTGCACTGAGACATTGTTCCAGAAAGGAAACTCACATGAAATCCTACAGCCATCTGAGCTTAGAACAGCTCGAGCCGGATGCCATGCTGAGAGCAGAGATACCAGATATCTATGGGTGTACCCGCAGCCACTGTGCAATTCTGAGGAGAGACTGAGGAGCTTAGGCACTCCTGTGCACCCCTGGGAAGGTCTCTACAACCCTGATGTGGGCTGTGTTTGAGAATGAGATGGAAGCGAGTGAACAGCATTTTCCTGTTTCTTGCCCGTGCTGCCTGCCTGGATATGGCCCCAGCCTTTCCAGTCCCAGGGTCCAAGGTGCCATTTTGTGAGTTAGACACTGGGCAGAGCCCCATCCTTGGGCTGAGTTTGGGCTGACACAGCCCTGCCCAGCTGAGGAGGGACAAAGGAGCCCAAGCTCTTCTACACACATCGAGGACAATTCCCACTGTCCTGTTACAGGCTGCTGTGAGACCAAGATGCAAGCAAATGGCACTCCCCCAGTATTTTGCCCACACTGTTTGCCTGGAAAGAGATCCACCCTCTCTGGCCACAGGCCCAAGGTGCCACTTTGGTAGTTTGAAGCCAGGCATCACCACACGCTTGGGCTAGGTTTGGGCTGACACAGCTGCAACCTCGTCCAACTGAAGAGGGAGAGGGGATCCCAAGCTCTTCTACCTACTCCTGGGGCAATTCCCTTCTATAAGCTGCAGTGTGACTGAGATGCTAGAAGACCCCACTCCACCCAGCATCTTGTCCACACTGTTTGCCTGGAAGAGGCTCCAGTCTCTCCAATCACAGGCCCAGAGTGCCATTTTAAAGCTAGGCAGCCAGGGAAGGGATGTGGAGACAAGGACCTCCCATTCTCCAACAACCCAGTGCTGAGGACATAGCCACCTCTGCTCCCAAGTACAAGCTTTTGCTGTGAATAACAGAGAAAATGGCCTGAAATGGGGTAAAAATGTTTTCTGTCTCTTCCAAACTCCCTCACTCTTTTTGAGAACTAAAACCTGCATCCCTGCCTCAGGCCAGTGGTCGGGAGGGGTAGGAAAGTGCCCTTTGTTCTTTGTGCCACAGGATAAGGCTCAGGGGAATTGCCCTGAGAGGTTATGAGGATTGTCTTAGCTGAAGATGGGATGAGTCTGGGGGTGGGGGGGAGTCATGAGATTGTCAAAGATGGGATTATGGGATTAATCAGAACCTTTAAAAGCTCTGTACTTCTAGTTATTGGCAGGACATTGGTACTTTGAGACAGGAGTCTGCAAACTTCCTCATTTGCCTTCAAATTAATAAACTCCTCCTTCTCTCTCCTCAAACCACTTGTCCTTATTCTTCCAATGCAGCCTTGGGGACAAGTGCCAAATTTTCAGTAAAGGTGAACTTCAGGACGACCAGTTCTCGGTTGATAGGGGTGTATACACCAAGTACTCTGCTCACCACACCCAGATACTACAAGGAAGATATAGCTCATTTCCCTCCCTTCATGGACAAGTAGTGTTTTTGTAGCTGTCCCAACCTGGGAATCTCAGACCCTGGGTCTCTGCATCACTGGATCCACAGCCAATGTTCCCTAGTACCCAGTCAGACCACAGAAGCTTTAGGGGACTGGTGGGTTCCAGGGGAACCATAGGTCTCCCAGAACTTGAGCATTCAGTGCAGGCTGCTTCACAGTAAAAGGAGAGTACAGCACATAAGATGGCCCCATAGGACAAATGGGTCCAGGGAAGCTCCCCACCATTCAGAGCCTTCTCCTTCTCCTCCCCTCCCCTACCTGCTGCTGCTGAGGCAGCTGTGGCTGTTTGCACTCAAGACCAGTAAGGGTTCCACAGAGAAATTAAGCCAGGATGCTTGGGTGGGGTTACACTGCCTCTAAGAGAACACCTATCACACCCAGAAATCCACAGAGCTTTGGGTACACTCCCCTTTCTCTAAAAAGCCACAGCAACTGCTTTCATGTTTCCCAAGGACTAAAGCTACTGCATACCCTGAGAGAGGGTGCTGCTAGAAATCTTCTCCCCAAACTGCGTATCTATTTTGGAAGGAGTCTACCCTCCCAAGGTACAAGTCCCTGGCAGAATGCACCTTCTCTGCCAGAGCACTTCAGCCACAGCTCATAGCCAATCTGGAAATTCTGCATATGGTATGTTTAGCTGGTCCCACCACATCTGCTGCAGCTGGGTCAGGGTGGAAGCTGGGAATCTGGGTTCTATTGTGTGTCAGAACAGAGACCACTGACTCTGCCAAAAGAGGGAAGTGTGAGCAGTATGTGTGTCATATTGTCAAGAGGGACTCACTGTCTTGTCACAGTCTCACAGGGCATCTTCCCTTCTCTTGCCTGATCATTCTTCCAAAGCAGGAGCTCACCCCACCCCTCACTATCACAACCAATGCCTGAACTCAGGGTGGTTTGAGGACAAGTTTGCCAGCTGATCTCAGTCTAGTCCCCCGAGGACTCAAGCAAACCACCTAGGGGTCTGGGGATAATCTAACACAGTCCAACAGTACTTGGGGCTTGAGTGGGGCTTGAGTACTCTCCCAGGGTCCTGAGGTCCAACTGACCCAAATTGCCAGCTACGCTACAGTGGGTAGCTACTTGCATGAGCCAAAAAGCAGTGTACTACTTCCTCTCTACACAAGCAACAGAGTTCCCAGAAGAGGAGACCAGATGAATCATAAAGCTACCTGATTTGAGCTGAGGGAAGAGGTGCCAGATGAGAAGGAACAAGCATAAGATCTCTGCCAATGTGAAAAAACATTCTCACTGAACACCACTAAAGAATCACTCTCCAGAAAAGGACTCCAACCAAGAGGAAATTTTTAAAATGTAAGATATGGAATTTAAAATATGGATCACATGTAAGCTCAATGGGATCAATGAGAAAGTTAGAAACCAACACAAAAGGACCAAAAAATAATGTAGGAAATAAATAAAAAATTCACTGAAGAGATAGATAGTTTAAAAAGATAACAGAATTTTGGGAAACAAAAGAGTCATTTAAGGACTTTCAAAATATAGTAGAAAGTCTTAACAATAGGCTAAACCAAGTAGAAGAAAGAATTGCAGACCTTGAAGATAAGGTTTTTGAATTAACTCAAAAATAAAGAACAAAGAATAAATGGAAATGAACAAAATCTCTGAGAAAAATGGTACTGTATAAAATGCTCAAACATAAGAAGCACAGGTATTGCTGAGAGAGAAGAAAAGCACGACACGTGAAATACTTATTTGAGGAAATAATGGAGGAAAATTTCCCTGCTCTTGATAGACATATACACATCCAGATACAAGACAGTCAACAAACTCCTGGAAAATTCAATGCAAATAGGATATCGTCAAGGCACAAAGTCATCAGTCTGGCCAAAGTCAAAGTGAAGGAGAAAATCCTATAAGTTGTAAGATAAAAGCATCAAGTATCATAACTTACAAAGGAAAATGCATTATATTAACAGCAGACTTCTCAACAGACACCTTAGAAACCAAGAGGGAATGGGGTCCCATCTTTAATCTACTTAACCATAATAACTGTCAGCCAAGAATTTTGTATCCTATAAAACTAAGTTTCATAAATGAAGGAAAAATATGGTCTTTCCCACACAATCAAACACTAAAGGAAATTTTCACCACTAGACCTGCCCTACAAGAAATGCTCAACAGTGCTCTAAACACCGAAAAGAACAGTCAATACCAGCCAGTATAAAATCACTTGATAGTGAAAATTCACAGCTTTGATAAAACAGTAACACAAGGAAGAATACAAAGCAACTATGAAACAGTCAATATGATGACTGAAACAGTATCTCACTTATCAATATTAATATTGGATAAAATGTACTAAATGCCCCACTTAAAGATTGACAGAATGGACTAAAAAACACAACCCAAATATATACTGTCTCCACAAACCCATTTAACTCATAAAGAGTCTCACAGACTCCCTGAAAAGAAGTAGAAAAAAAATATTCCACATAAATGGAAATGCTCATTCCAAAAATGAGCAGGGGTAGCTATTCTCATACCAGATTAAACAGACTTTAAATCAACAACAACCAAAAAAAGACAAAGATGGTCAGTATATAATGATAAGAGAGTCACTTTAACAAGAAGATATAGCAATCCTAAATATATATGTGTGTGTGGAGGGGGGGCCTCAGGACAGGATTAAGGGTGGGGCAACACAAAAATGGAGTGGCTGCCCTTATCCTTCTTCACAGGTGGGGCAATTGCTACAGGCAGCACCAAAGCAGGACACCCTTGTCCCTAGAAGAAACAGAGATCCTAGCTATCTATCTAACAAACTATCAAAACAGAGATCATGAGGACTCAGAGTGAGGAAAAATTATCAATTAAGGCAACAGTCTTTAAAACAGCTAAGCGGAGAGGGGGGAAGGAGAGAAATACAAACAGGAAGGTAAGATAAGCTTATGGAAAATGGGCAGAGGCATGAAAAGATAGGAAGATAAAGAAATAAAATAATGATGAGTGTGATAAAAATCAAGTACATAATTAGGTAAGAAAAATGTGGAAGAAATGGGGAAAGAGTTTAGCAGGAAAAAGGAGTAGAAGTAGAGAAGGAGAAAGGAAACCTCTGAATGCCGAACACTGTATCATCATAATAAGGCAGTTTATATTAAACATGAATATTTTTAGGGCACATATAAAATCATTTCAAGTTTCTGGCTTTTAATGAGAGGTATAGTCAATTTAAGTTTTGGTTTAAATAACACTTTCCAAGGATCATAAAATTCTGGAGTCGATCAGGATTTATTGTAACTTCTAGGAAAAGCTAGAAATTTAGAAATGCATTAATTCTCTTATGATATTTCGCTTTTGTTACTAAACACGTTGTTTACTAAATAACTCCATGACCTAAAGGAGCTCATTTATATCTCAAAGGTAGTATTCACTCTAAGGGATCATCTTTCACATCAGGAGGCTCCAGCTCAGGTTTTATAGAGAAAGTCCAATGATAAAACAGCACTTTCAGTGCTCCTCTTTTGGATAACTTATTAGCCTTTTTCAGTTTCAATATTAACTTTTTTATTTATGTGAATTAATATAAACTCTCAAGAAAAACTAACGTTATGAAATTTGAAAAATGTGGCTTTGGAAAACTTATAGTCATCCATTTTAGCTTTATGGGAAAGAATTTCTTTTCAAAAGGATGAAATGTGAAGGTGATGAATATGTAATAATGTTTTTATACACTTGCCAATTTAATGTGTTTGCATAAATATTTAATACATCAATCTTTTCAGGAAGAACATGGTCTGCATTTCAATGTGCCTTTTCTTTTTCATTAGATTGGCCTATTCGTAAAGTCTCCAGAGAAAATTTTATTATTTGGTGGACATTTCCAAGACAGCGATCAAACCTCCTTTTTTAGTGAGTGCATAAGAAAACGTAATTTTTATTTACAGTCATGAAATATCATCATTATACATATATGCATGTGATTTATAAAAGTAACATCTGCTTTATGAGAATCACAATTTGAATAACATATTAAGAATAAAGCAAATGTGTTGAAATTTTTTATAATCTCAGTCAAAGTAGGAATGTTGTTGGTTAATTTTGACACTACAACTTTTTCTAGGTTTGAGGTATTTGCATAAAACGTGAACTTTTATCATGAAATTTAGTCTGCCTCTAATTCAAATTATTGTCTTTATAAGGTTCTGTTCAGTTAAACACAATTCCTCATTAAACTGCTCTCCTCAAATCTCATTCAAATTCAATTACTTTTCCAATATGCCTCCTCAAGTCATATATATGCCTGATTACCCCATACACAGTTCCTTTCAATGACACTTTGAATCTGTGGTTTATTTCTTCACATGTGCTCTTTGAGGATTATAAAACCATCTAACTTACCTTCAATGTTGCTATTCTTGTTTTATTTATTTCCATAAGTCTACTGGGCCATGTCATTTTGAAACAATGTTCAAAACGTTTATAAAATAAAACGACACATCAGGTATTAACTACTGAGGATCTGTCCGGGCTGTACCCTCTCAGCTTTCAACTTTCCTGCCAGTCCTAAGATCTAGCAAAACAGTCAACATTCCCAGGACTCTGCACAAGCAGGTGAGCATGACTTTCCCCCCAGGGAAATCACAGGTATATGAGGGCTGAGCCTCTCCATGAGTGGTGAAATATAGTGGCTGTCTCCTTCAACAGAGAAATGATTGGGAGTTGGAGAACTGATAAATATTCAGGTTGTCATTTTCTTCAAAATCTAATAGCAAAAGTTTTGATTTAGTAGTTGTAAAATTTGAAGACATGAGCAGTTCGAATGTAGAACATAAACTCCTCTCTGGTTAGAAAAAGGGCCCCCTGCATGCTAAATGCTCAATAGTTCATTGTATTAATATAATAAATGAATCGGAGGAGGACAATAATTTTAAAGGGAAAAAAGTGACCAGTTTTTTTAAATGTTCTGTTTACAAGATTGAATAAAGAAATGAATCTCTTAATGGGTAACGGTGATCAGGACTGGAGAGGCTTAAATTCGGAGCACATTTGGCAAAGCTCTGGGCCTTGGTCTTCTCCGAGAACCTGCGACCAAACAACAACCTCCTATTCCATTATACTCTGTCAGCTTTGATTTCTTATCATCGAAGTCAACAAACATTCCAATGTGAAATCAGAAGAAAGCATAAAATATGAAGGTTCCTCAAAAATTAGAAATAGGACAATATAATCCAGGAATTCCACTTCTGAGTGTATGCCCAAAACAACCGAAATCAGAATCTTGAAGAGACATCTACACCCCCATGTTTATTGCAGCATTATTCACAATAGCCCAGATATAGAAAC
>CAUYSK010057354.1:0-13564 GCA_963575035.1 Avahi laniger
ACCCCATCTCTACCAAAAATAGAAAGAAATTAATTGGACAGCTAAAAATATATATAGAAAAAATTAGCCGGGCATGGTGGCACATGCCTGTGGTCCCAGCTACTTGGGAGGCTGAGACAGTAGGATTGCTTGAGTCCAGGAGTTTGAGGTTGCTGTGAGCTAGGCTGACGCCACGGCACTCGCCCCAGGCAAGAGAGTGGGACTCTGTCTCAAAAAAAAAAAAAAAAGAATCCTCTGTTTCCCTTTATGGACAATACAGATAATCACAAGCTGTCTTTAAATGTCTTTTGGTTCCACATAAATTGTCATTTGTTCATTCATTTGCTCTTGATGGTTTTTCTTTCCTCTCATTACATAACCTTTGGTGGTTTATGAACATTAATCAAAGTTGCTTATCAAAAGGAGGTTTGGGCTCTTTCAAATATATATTAATACATTTAATGAAGAGAAAACAAGACTTGGAATTTTGGTTTGGCGTCTGGATTTCTAGCCTTAAAACACTGTTTTTTTGTTGTTCTTTTATCAAACAAAAGTAAACAGTGTCATATTCTACAATTTTAAGTAAACGGTGTCATAGTCTACAGTTTTATCAGTCCCTGCATTTGTACCAGTATGTGGCAATGTACATTGGCCTCTTTGCCTGTTCTTTTCAGTTCCAGTATTTCTTATAATAGGCTGAGGCTCTGAAGGTTAATCAGTGATGTGAGAACTGTGTCACCACATTCCAGAAGTATTAAAACGTCCTACAGTGGAGTTTTAGTCCTAGATAGCTCTTTACATCACACTGTAGTAAACGGTGACCGTAAACTGTGGCTTTATTCTTGCTTAAGGACCTTGGTCTTAATATTTTTGAAGGTGAAAATCGAGAGTTTTTGTTGCTTCCATCAGTTGTTCACCAGTGCATGAAGACTACTTTTGCACATTGATTAGTGCAGCAAGCTTTGATTTAAAATTGGCTGCCCTATTGAATAATTTTTATTTTCTCTTTTTTTCTAAACTGTTTTTGGTCAGGTGAATATTTTGTACTCTTTTAAGAATTATTCCAATCCTGTCTTGTATCACAATAAGACAAGGTAGTATAACCACTCCATTTACTTTCAAACACATAATCTAGAGACACAAGGAAGTGAATTTTAATTTCTTATACTCAGGGTACCTGGAATGTGAGGATGTTGTTTCCTTAAAAGCGTTTTATAAATAGCATATGATGTAATCCCATAGCATGGTTTTGGAATCTTCCTATGCGGAACACAGATTAGTTAGAGCCACTGTAGGAGATGTGACTTTATGAAACTCTATCAATGTGGAGTTTCTGTTATTTATACACCAAGGGTGGAGTACCACAGCTCACTGTTTATGAAAGCACCTAGTCATCACATATGTGAGATTACTACAAGTGGACCTGAATTATGGTAAAGGTTAAAGTGCAATATGACCAAAAAGTAAAGGCAGTGCCAGAAAAATTATAGCAGAGTAAATAAAGCCTTTTGTCTCTAGCAAATGCTTACCTGTTTTATGTCAGTCCCAGTGGAAGACCCTAAGAGGGTAGAGGAGAAATTTTATCTCCCTTATACAAATCTTCCAAATAGTGGTATGTTTAATTACGTAATATAAAAACTTAATGTTGCTATCACAGCAACATCATCAAAAAGTGTTAAGAGTTTTTTGTTTTTTAACTGTGAGTTTGTAGAGGTGATGAGAACAGTGATGACTATTAATAGTATAATTTGGTGCCACTGTCTTTGTTCATGCTAAGGTGCCAGCACTTTTAGTACCCATTATAAAGAATGAGACTTCAGAGAAGTTAAGATGACTTTCAAAGATTCTAAGGCAAGGACGTGTCAAGGCTGGGCTAGAATCTAGGTCTCTAGTTTACCAATTCAGTGTTCTTTCCCTACTACTTTCAAAATATTTTCCAGTGTTCACAGTGATTCATTGAAAACTTCTGATTCTGTCCCTGATTTTCATCCTTAAATATATAGTGAACATTTATTATCTTTTCATTAGTTTTCCTTTCTTTTTGTGTTTTTCATTGTTAAAAATAAATATGATAGCATTTTTTAAAAGCGTGTTGCTGTCTCCTTTATCAGTAAACTTGGAAACATAGTGACCTGTGTTTTTATTTGACTGCAGTTTCCACTAAAATGATTAGTCGAGGTATATGCACAGTCAAGATTACTTGATTGATTGTTACTGGGGGAATTGTATTACATAGAGAAATGAAATGAAGGCAAAACTATCATTATTGTAACATCTCTGAAGTTTCTTATCAATGGACTTGCAAATATTTAAGATGTAGCCATTTTCAGGGGAAATTAGGACAAGTTTATATTTAGGTGAATTTAGAGTTTTTCCCTATCACTGTAAGTAAAAAGTTTAAATTTTTCCCCTGAAGGTTCAATACTTTGAGTCTATAAAACAAACTGATAATACACAGAGTAACAGGAAAAAAAGGCATACAAATTTGAATATGTGTGCATGGGAGTCATAAAATTTAGAAGAAACTAAAGGCAAGATGGTTGGTGCTTTTATACCATCTTAAGGTTACAAAAAAATAGGGGGCTCAGAGCATGGCGAAGCAGGTTATGGTGGCGAGACAGGTTATGAGAGGGGAGAAGAGGAGAAATCCGGCTGGCAAAGGCGGTCTGGTTTATGCAGATGCAATCTCACTGGTAGCAGCCCCGCTGAGCCTGTGGTAAACATTTCTGTCAAACCTTTAAAGGTGTCAGACTCTCCGTTAATGTTAATCTTTCCCGGATCCGGACTAGGGGTCTTCAGAGAAAGCCTGTTTGCATCTGTTGTTTACTTCACTTTATTTCCTCCGCAGTTGCAAATCTCCCTCACAAAAGACAGCTTTGCAGGGCTACTTCTGTTTGCCTGCTTTCTGAACAGCCATCTCAAAATATGTCAAGTATATTTGGGGTGAAATATTTTGATTTCCCTCACCACGAATTTTATAAGAAAAAAATACACCCAGGAGTGATTAAAGAATGGATAGATATTTTTAAAGATGTTTGAAGATACTTCGTAAGTTTTATGACACCTTGGAATGCATATCTCTTATCATTAAAATAATATCTAAATCATTCTCATACTTAAGATCAAGATTCTTTGGATTGGTAAATGTAGTATTAAGGTGAAAAAAATGCAGAAGCTATTGCTTCCAGAGCTCCTTTCACTCCAGTCCCCATTAGGGCATAAAGCCTGGATTAAGAATTTTAAAAAAGAAGGCACACTAAGATGCCACTTTTGTGACAGAGAAACTAGAAGGTTGTAAAGTTCTAACATTTGTATAATTCACATTTTCATAAATACATTTTATATTTATAAAAAGGAAAAATGTCATTTTAAGTGCATTTTTGTGTGTATTCTTGCCCTCCTATAACACAGGTATATTTATATTCAGAGCTACTATCCTAACAAAACTTTATTGATTTTCAGGAGAATTTAAATTTGAAGAGTGTAATTGCTTTCAGCAATAGAATTCTTCATGTTCTCGAATTGTCCGTTATAGTCTCAGCCAGCAACAGTAACACTGGAATGCCCCCACTTGAATATCAAGGCAGTATTACTTTGATGTAGGTCTGGAGTTCTCAAACGATGGTGTGCATAAGAATTTCTAGAGCAGTTTATCTGACAGATTCTTGAGACCCATCCCCCAAATTCAGGTTATGTAAATAATGTGTGGATCTGACGAATCTGCATTTTAATGAGCTATGCAGGTGTTTGACTCTTAATTAAGAATCACTGTTCTTGTGACTAGGTGGGGCTAGAGAATATAGAATCAGGATCTTTTGACTCCAGATTCCAAAACAAGGTATCCCATATTAAGCCTACTTTACATGTAAATGTTAACACCAACAGTTCTGTGAATACAGTTTTATCTGTATATTAGCAGTTTGAATACTTTAGGATTTGTTTACCCCAGGGGTCTAGATTTAAATAAAATATTTATAGAAACGAAAACATATTCTAATTTCCTTGAAGCCTCAGGTGAACACAATCAAGATAGACATTCTTTATCATTATATTAAAACTTTAAAAACATTGAAGCTGAAAAGCATTGTCAATTTTCCTAATCCATTTGGATTATTGGAACTTTATTTGCATGTATTCTAATGGTATAAACATTTAAATCCTTTTTATTGCAGAGTAATTAAGTACAGCATTTTGGAATGTTAAAACGCAAACACAAACATACCAAAATAATTTAACAAAAAAATTTTGGTAACTATTTTCACTTTGGTCAGATATCAGAGAGGTTTTTTGGTTTTTTTTAATTCTAATGTATTTTTCCCAGGCAGGGCTCTTGAGGTATAATTTACACACAGTAAAATTCACCCTTTGTAGTACACAGTTTTATGAGTTTTGACAAATGTGTGCAGTTGTGAGACCAACATCACGATCAGAATACAGAACATTTCCATTACCCCAAATGTTCCTTCATGTCACTCTGTAGTCACTCCTCCCCCACTCCCAGCCCCTATCAAACACTGATCTGTTTTCTTTCCCTATACTTTTGCCTTTTCTAAAATGTCATCTATATGGAATCACAGAGTATGTAGTGTTTTGATTCTGGTTTCTTTAGCTTAACATAATGAATTTGAGATCATCCCTGTTGTGTGAATCAGTAGTTAGGTCCATTTTATTGCTGAGTAGTATTGCATTGTAAGGATGTACCACACATCATTCGTCCACTCACTAGTTGATGGACATTTAGGTTTTGCTAGTTTTGAACAATTATGAATTATGCTGCCATAAACATTCATGTACAGTGTTTTGTGTGAACATGTTTTCATTTTTCTTGAGTAAATATCTAGCAGTGAGATTGCTGGGTTATATGCTAAGTCTATGTTTATAGGAGACTTACAAGCTGTTTCCAAAGTGGTTGTACCTTTTGCATTCTTACCAACAGTGTATGGAAGTTTCAGATGTTCTGCATCCTCAACAACACTTAAGATTGTAAAGCTTCTATCTTTTGTTTTCAGGTTTTTGTTTTGTTCTATTTTAGCCATAAATGAATAGCGGTATCTCATTGTAACTTTAATTTGCATTTCTCTGATCAGTGATGGTAAGCGTCTTTTAATGTGCTCATTTTGCATCCCTATTTCTTCTTTGGTGACATCTCTGTTCAGATTTTTACCTCATGTTTTTATTGAATTGTTTTGTTTTCTTATTATTGAGTTTAAAATAGTTTGTATATTATGGGTACAAATCAGATACGTGTTTTGCAAATATTTTCAGCCAACTTATGGCTTGTTTTTTCATTCCCTTATTAGTGTTTTTGAAGAGGAAAAATATTTTGATGAAGGTCCATCTAATAAATAATGATTTATGTGTTATTGAGCTCACTGCCCAATGCACACAAGAAACCATTACGATGTGGCACTTGCTTTTGAGAAAAGAAAGACGTTATTGCAAACACAGATAGCAAGGAGACAGGAGTGGCCTCAAATCTGTCTGCCCAATTTGGGATCTGGGGCAAGTTTATGGGCTCCAAGGGCAGGGGAAAATATTTGGCTTGGCCGGGGTCTGATTGGAGGGCTTCAAATTTGACCACTTACAGTAAGGAATGTGGAGGCGGATTTTAGTCCCAGATCTTCCAGGTCATGGACCTCTTGCTTCTGAAGAAATTCCAGCCTCCAGGTTCCAGTCATGTCCCAGTCTTCTTGATTCTGAGTGGGTAGGAATTGTTGGCTCTGGGTGTTGTTAGAGGTCAAAGCTTTTTCTATTGTGTATGCCCAGGCTACATGACTCACAATTTTTCTCTGTTGTACCTGCAAGGTAACTCAATATTTTATTATCAACAGAGTAGGCCCAGTTTGGGCTGGTCCCTTGGTTATACATGGATCATGGTTTTGTTATTGTAATAAGAAATCTTTGCCTAGCTGAGGCTCACAAATAGTTATCTCCTATGTTTTCTTCTAGAATTTATATAATTCTTGGTTTTATATTTGAGTTTATGATCCATTTTCTGCTAATTTTAAGGATAGCCAGTTGTTCTAACATCGCTTGTTGAAAAGACTAGCTTTTCTCTATTCACTTGCCTTTAAACTGTCTTGAAAATCAATTGGTTACATATGTGTGGGCCTGTTTCTGGACTCTTCTGTTCCATTGATCTCTGTGTCTCCCTTCACCAATACCACACGACCTTGATTTCTCCAGTTTTATGTTAAGTATTGAAAGCACTTAGTGAGAATCCTCCAACCTTGTTTTTCTTTTTCAAAATTGTTCTGGCTCTTACAGTTTCTTTACTTTTTCTTCTAACTTTTAGAATCAGCTTGTCAATTTGTACAGAAAGCCGTTGATCGTTGCTAGAAACAGAAATACAGTTTATTTTTGTTTACTGACCCTATATATTGTGACTTTGTTAAACTTGCTTTTTATTTCTGGCACTTTTTTTGTAGATTCTTTGGGATTGTCTACATAGACAATGTATTTTTTCCTAAATAAAGGCAGTTTTATTTCTTCTTTCCAGTCTGTGTGACCTTTCTTTTCCTAGTTTTATTGCACTGCTTAGGAACACCAATGTGATGCTGAAAAGGAGTGATGAGAGCAAATATTCTTGCCCTGTTACTGATTTTATGGGAAAGGTATTCAGTCTCTTGTCATTAAGTATGATGATATTAGTTGTAGTTTCTTTGTAGATACCTTTTATTAGGTTGAGTGTATTTCCTTCAATTCATAGTTTACTAAGAGTTGTTATTTATAATAAATTGATGTCAAATTTTATTAAAAGCTTTTTCACGTCTTTCAAGATGCGTCATATGGTTTTTCTTCCTTAGAACATTGCTTTGGTGAATTTCATTTGTTGATTTTTGTATATTGAATCAGCTTTGTATTTTCAGAATAAATCCCACTTGGCTAAGAAATTTATATATATTGCTAGATTTTTATACATTGCTAGATCTGATTTGCTAAAATTTTGTGATAGATTTTTACATTTATGTTATTAGAGATACTGGTCTGTAGTTTTTTTGTCTTTTTTTTAATCTTGATATAGGGCCTCTTTGAGTAAGTTGAAAAATGGTCCTTCCTATTAGATTTTCAGGAAGGATTAGTGTAAAATTAGTATTATTTCTTAAATTTTTGATAGAATTCATCAGTTAAGCCATTTGGCCCTGGAGTTTTCATGGTTTTTAAACTATGATTAAATTTTTCTTTAATGGATAGAGGAGTATTTATATTTATGTTATCTATTTCTTCTTGAATGATTTTTCATATTGTATCTTTCCAAAAATTTGTCCATTTCAACGGAGTTGTTGGATTTATGTACATAGAGTTGATGGTAAAAACTTTTCTTCTTCACTTGATGTTAGCTGAAAGGGCAAGTGAGAAGTGATAAAATTTTCTTCTTAATATTTTAATGTCTGTAAAAACTAGAGTGCTGTCTCTCTTTTATTCCTGATGTTGGATATTTATGTCCTCTCTTTTTATCTTGATCAGTCTGGCCATGTGTTTATTAATTATATAGATCTTTTCAAAGAGCTTGCTTTTGGTTTCATTGATTTTTCTCTATTTTCATCTTTTCAGTATCATTCATTTCTGTTCTTATCATTATTGCTCCTTTAATTTTCTTTATTTTCAGTTTAATTTGCTCTTCTTTTTCTACTTTCTAAAGGTAGAAGTTTAGGCACTTTTTCTTATTTAATGCAATTTTTAATTATATAAATTTCCCGAGAACTTCTTAAGCTTCATTTTGCAAATTTTGAGGTTGTATTTTCATTGTCGTTCAAATATTTTCTAATTTTTCTTGTAATTTCTTTTTGACCTATAGGTTATATAGAAGTGTTTTGTTTAATTTCTAAATATGTGGACATTTTCCAGATATTTTTATGTTATTAATTTTTAGTTCCTTTCTTTGTGGCAAGAAGATATATACATTGCCGGGCATGGTGTGGTAGCTCATGTCCGTAATCCCAACACTCTGGGAGGCCTAGGATAGAGGATCGCTCAAGGTCAGGAATTCAAGATCAGCCTGAGCAAGAGCAAGACCCCGTCTCTACTAAAAATAGAAAGAAATTAGTCGGACAACTAAAAATATATAGAAAAAAATTAGCTGGGCATGGTGGCGCATGCCTGTAGTCCCAGCTACTCGGGAGGTTGAGGCAGGAGGATTGCTTGAGCCCAGGAATTTGAGGTTGCTGTGAGCTAGGCTGATGCCACCGCACTCTAGCCCGGGCGACATAGTGAGACTCTGTCTCAAAAAAAAAAAAGTAGAAAAAAAAAAGAAGAAGATATATACTTTATATAAATTTCAGATTATTGGATTTTTCTTTTTTTTTAATTTGTGGAAGTTGATCATATGACCCAGAATAGTCTATCTTGGAGAATGTTCTATCTGTACTTGAAGAGAATGTATCGCTCTTGTTGTATGGAGTGTTCTATAAATGTCAGTTTAGCTGATAATCTTCACACAGTGAAAGTACTTCACAGTCCCTATAGTAATAGTATACTTCCAATTGTTCCCTGCTAATTTTGTATTATTGCTGTTGCACATTACTTTTTACATATTTTATAAATTCATAACATTTCTATTATTTTGGCTTTAGGCTATCAATTCTATACTGTTAATCTATACATCTGTCCTTAAGTGAGTACTACACAGTCTGGATTACTATAGGTTTGTAGTATGGTTTGAAATGAGGAAATATGGATCCTCCCATTTTATTCTTTCAAGATTGTTTTGGCTATCCTGAGTCCTTAGAATTTCTGTATGAACTTTAGGGTCAGCTTGCTAATTTCTGCAAAAAACACCAGCTGAAATTTTATACAATCTGTAGATCAGTAGGGGGAGTATTGCTGTCTTACAATATCATGTCTTCCAATCCATAAGCATGGGATATCTTTCCTTATAGTTAGGTTTTCAGTTTCTCTCAAGAGGTGTTGTAGTTTTCAGCTTATTGGTCTTGCACTTCTTTTGTTGAGTCTACTGCTAAGTATTTTATTCTTTTTTGGATTGCGTGTTGGTAGTATACAAAAATGCAATTGATTTTTGTATATTGATCTTGTTTTAACACATTTTTACATTTTAGTGTCATACACTTTAACAGAGCTCTAAGAAAGTAGATAAATATCCAGTACTATTATTTTGCAGCTATAAACTACATAATGCTACATAACTAATTTTAAAGGCGACATAAGACAAATATCTGAGTTTAAAATCTAGGAGTTTTGATTTTTAGGCTTTTCACCTATTCATTTGGTCATACCCTTTATCAAACAAATCTTAAGTAATTAATAAAAATTAATATTCGATTTTCTTTTTCACTTTTAGTGTTAAATGTTTACAAAAGACAGTGAAAGATTCTTATCACATAATGTGCAGACCATGTGCCTGCGAACTTGAAGTTTGTGCAAAATGTGGAAAGAAAGAAGACATTGTTATTCCGTGAGTATTTCCTTTTATGTTTGGATTTTACTGTTAGTAATTGATGTATGAATTTTCTTCTAATGAGATGATCAGTAACTCTTAGTCTTAAATTGCAGTATATCTCAAATGTAAACTTTTTCCTCCCTGACAGGAAAAAGTCATAATTATTTGTTAAATTTTTCTGTCATTATAAGGCTTTATATTTTTGAGAAAATAAAATATTTATCCATCAGATTCACAGTCATTACAAAAGAATTACTTGTTATTATAACAACTTTAACACACTGACAAGAAAAAAAACATTTTTTTCCTTGGGGGGTCACGGTGTTTTATTATGAAAATAGAATAAAAACTTCTGAAATAAAACAATCCTTTCTAATTTAATGAAAAATTTAATGAAAAATGAAATTTATTCACTTCTATTCACTTAATCCATGTTTTTAGAATTAAATTGTCTATATTAATTGTAACAATAAGGACATCAACAAGTAAGATTTTCACGAACCAACTTGAGGGCTTTGCCCAGGTTTTGCTTCACAAAGCCCTGGACTCAAAACTAACCTAAATTAAATACAATTCACGTGGCAGTTAATGTGTTAATGTACACGTGTATTAATTTCTTTGAGCCTACTTTAGTGACAATGGTATTATAATTGGTTGGGTCTTGAGTTAGTGTTCAAAGATCTTTTTCTCTATGCTTATTTCATTAGGCTCCTGTTAATTGAGAAACATAGTAGTGAAGGTCTTTTCAATCTACATAGTTAAATAATGCAAACCTGGGAAGTAATTAGAAGGTTTCTTTTTCTCCATCTTTAGGTTTAATGAAGAACCAGATAGAACAGAAAATACTGGAAATAATATAAGTTCCAACCATAGAAGAAGCTGCAGAAGAAATGAAGAAAGTGATGATGATTTGGATTTTGATATTGATTTAGAGGACACAAAAGATAACAATCAAGTGAATTAATATCACTATATTAAATGAAATTCTGACCAACTTTTGACTTTATTTCACAAAAAATACTGCAAAATCCTAATGATACAATCAGAAAAAGCTATAAAAAATAGACAAAATTTATGCATGAACAATATAAATTGTGGGCGATCTTTGAATAATTATAAAACTTTCAGCCAGAGTTTTCTTATAACAAATTTTTAAGTTGTGTATGCTAGAATATCTGACAAAATGACTACTGCAGTTCATGGGAATTATTTAAAAGAATGTATCACCTAATATCAAACTAATCAAGATTCAAAATTAATGATTATGTAAGAACTATCTCATGTAAAAATAAGATGACATTATTATATTGCCAGCCTCAAAAATTGATCCTTGGGAAGTACCTTTTGATAGAGTGTTCTCAAATAAACAACTCACATAGCAAAAGTCCCCTTACTTATATTTGCTTGTTACAAAGCAGAAGCATTTTATTTTTTATAATAATGTTTAACAAGTGTATAGCAATTTTTCTTTAAAAGTATTTTTATATACCGTATTACACTGTTTTTACCTTTTTTTGTAAAATATGCATACAGAAAAACTGCATAGAATTTATATATATAGTTTAATAAATAATCATAAAGGAAAATTTGTTCATTTATGCCCAGATGCAGAAACCACCTGCACCAGAAATCCCCCCAAGGCTCACTTTCAGCAGAAGTTCATCCTTCTTCCCAGAGTTGCCACTCTTCCGAATTTTGATAATTGTTTTCTTTATTTTTTCACCACATCTGTTTGTATTCCTAAATAATATAAATTAGCTTTGTCTAATTTTGGAACCCTTTCCTACTTTTTTATTTTGAGAAATCTCAAACCTACAGACAAGTAGCAAAATAATTCAGTGAACCTTTGCATATTGTTCACCTAGGTTTTCAATTTTTAACATTTTATCATGTTTTCTTTATATCTCAATGGATGGATATACATGTATATTTTATTTGCTGAATCATTGGAAAATAAGTGACAAGCCCTGGTTTCAAACTTTGTATGAACAAATATATACTATACATGCTATTTTGTGTCTCCTTTTTTTATTGTTATAAAATTTGTAGGATTGATCCATGTTGCAAGAGCTGTAATTTGTTCATTTTACGTTATCGTGTATTACTGTGAATTATTCCATGTTTTTACCTACCATAGTTTATTTTTTCTAATGTTGAGAGACATTTGAGTTACCTCAAATTTTTCTTACTGCAAACAATACTGATATTAACATTGTCATATTTGCCTCTTGGTACCCATGTGTGCATTTCTGTGAGATTTATTGCAGTGGTAGACGGAATCGGGTATATGTATCTTCAGTTTTGCTATGTATTAATAATATGAAACTGGTTTTCCAGAGATACTTTTTCCCTTCCTCAAAGCAATGTTTTAGAGTTTCAGTGCTCTGCTTTCTTTCTAACACTTGGTTGGTATCAGACTCTAAGATTCCTGCCGATGTGATATGTGTGCAACAGTATCTCTTTGTCTTATTCATTTATATTTCTCGAATTACTCATACACTTGAGCCCCTTTTTATGTTTATTGAGTGTTTGATTTTTGGTAATAGATGATATTAAGGAATAATTTTTGTTAAGTATAACAATTTCTTTTAGAAATGCATACTGAAATATTTAGGGGTGTAATGTCAATTTACTTTAAAATATTTCAGCATAAAAAAGTAAAGACACAAATAACATTTCAGTGACATCAAAAAATGTTACCTAGGAATAAATCAAAAAGTTCTGAAGAGCTCTGTCAACAAAAATATAAAATCTTACCTAGACATTAAAGAAAACAGACAAAAATAAACTGATGTTTATGATATGGAAGTCTCAATATTCTAAGCTTGTAGTCTTATAGAAGGTTTCTCTCCCATATATTTGTGTGGCTTTTCTTTTGACATATAAATTTATTTTCTGGACTATTTAGATTTAGTGATTAAAGAAGCAACTAAGGTGTTACTAGAGCTAGCATAAATTGTTTTCCATGTGAATGAATAAGTTGTAATTCCACAGATTACTGGGAGAGAAATTTAACAAAGAGCATCACCTAGTGACATATATTAATAGTTGCATTTTATTTTTTAATGCTAAGAAAGATTGCTTTGGGTTTTTTAAAGCAGGTTTTATTGTATTTAGTTCATTTATATTTCTTTAGAAATTATCCTTTCTAATTTAAAAACTATGTTTTATCAGAAATCAGAAATGAGACGAAGGCCTTGTTTTAATGTAATGAATCAGTTTAATGTAGTAAATTAGTTTATTACACTTTGATATTTGACAGGATATCAAGGCTGCATCACATATTCTAAAATATTACAGTGCTTTATTGCAGAAGTTCCAAAAGTCTGATCATAAAGTTCACAAAAAGAATGTTTAAGAAAATTCTTGTTCCTGGAACATTATGATTCATTTGCTCTGGAATATAGCCCAGGATTTTTCTTCCCCTTACTCCTCAGGTGATTCTGATCATCAGCTACAACAAATACAATTAGTTGCATATGGCAAAAAGCCATCCCCCCCGCCCACCTGCGCTTTCAAGCTACCAGAATGCAGTATCCCTTTGCTCTCTCTTTCACAGCCTCTCTTGCAACCAGCAGTGGCCAATAGCCAGCCATGTGAGGGGAATCTGCTGGGAGATTCCGGGAAAGGTTTACCTGACCGGGAAAAACAAAGCACTTTTCTACCAGGCTCTTCCTGCCTGAATATGGCTATGAAAGGACTTGAAGTCTAGAGCTTGCAACCACGATGGGGAAACCAAATGAGCTGCAGAGACAGTGTGACATTGTGTGACATTGTGAAGCTGCTAAACTAATGAACCCTGAGCTCACCCACCTCTAGAATTCTTGTAAGATAAGGTGTAAGCTGTCATTACTACTCAGAAATGCTGCTACTTGCAGCCAAATACATTCCCAGCGGATATCTCAGCAAGTTTTTTTTTTTTTTTTTTTTTTGAGACAGAGTCTCACTCTTTTGACTGGGCTAGAGTGAGTGCCGTGGCGTCAGCCTAGCTCACAGCAACCTCACACTCCTGGGCTCAAGAGATCCTCCTGCTTCAGCCTCCTGAGTAGCTGGGATTACAGGCATGTGCCACCATGCCCAGCTAATTTTTCTATATATTTTTAGTTGTCCAATTAATTTCTTTCTATTTTTAGTAGAGACGGGGTCTTGCTCTTGCTCAGGCTGGTCTCGAACTCCTGAGCTCAAACA
>CAUYSK010057357.1:0-18661 GCA_963575035.1 Avahi laniger
TGAATCCTTGGGGTTCTCTAGATATAGTATCATATCATCAGCAAATAGTGAGAGTTTGATCTCTTCTGTTCCCATTCGAATGCCTTTAATTCCACTGTCTTGCCTGATTGCTGTGGCCAGGACTTCCAGCACTATGTTGAATGGAAGTGGAGATAGTGGGCAACCTTGTCTGGTTCCAGTTCTAAATGGGAATGCTTTCAATTTTTCCCCATTCCATATGATGTTGGCTGTGGTTTTGTCATAAATGGCTTGTATCAGTTTTAGGTAAGTCCCATCTATGCCTAGACATATTCTTTCTTATGGCTTATGTTCTAAATTCTGTAATGTCAAATGTTAACTTGAAGACATTGATAAGATGCAAAGACTTTCATTCTGGAGACAAGATACCTCAAATTCCACAGTCTTCTACCCCTTTACATTAACTGGTTCTATATCTAATTTTACAACCTTACTTCAGCCTTTTTTTCTCCGCTAGTAATATATTCATCCCTGTCGACTGCTCTCGTGTGAACCAGCATATCATTCCACTGGTTCCCTCATTAGTGAGCTAATGAGACCTTTGATGCTGCTCACTATATATTTGGATGAAAGTCATGTTTTTAACTTTTTGAAAACTATACTTTGTAAACATAACATTCTATCCAAAACTGACTCTACCAATAAGTATAATTTTTCTCTTTCTTACAGGTTTGTAAAACTTAAATTTCTCTAAGTCCCAAAATTCATAGTGAACTAATGGAATATTATAGTGGATATCTTTTATTTTTCCTGCACAAAGGCTATTATTCTCCCTCCTTCTCCTAAAACCTTGATTTTCCTATGGGGAACTTCCTTTATCCAATTTCAATCCTTGTGGTTTGGATGAGGTTAACCACATGCTGCACCTTCCTCTCTAGCCACAAAGGGCTTTACTGACCAAATTACAATATTCAGGTATCAGTACAAATGAAAATCAAGCTCTGTGCCCATCTCCATGCCAAGTGTCTTACAATTACTTTAGAAGAAATCAAAAAGATAGAGCACATGTGTTGTTGGAAACTCTATGAAAGAATTCCAAAATCTAGGCCAAGAGTGCTATCCCTTGATATTCTCAAAGCTACAGTTCTTATCAAGCAGTATGATACTGGATTGCAGCAACTCTGCCCACACCTGCTCAAATGCACGCATTGTGAACAGCTCCTTTACTTTCTGGTTTTCATTGCTCTTACCCTAAGAGCCTAAACCCCATTTAAAGGAACAGACAATACAAAACAGTCCCCTTCTTACTACCATCACCACTATTCTCCTCTCTGCCTGAAAGTTTCCTCAAACCAGAACCTCCTCCTCTTACCCTAGTTTCTAAACCAAAGGCTCAGCCAGATAAAAACAATCTTTAACTTAAATAGTTCTTACTAGTTCTGTCCTGCAAAGGATGCTTTTAAGATAGCTAATCAAGTGAAACAAGAAATGAGCTATCAAATACAGACATTGTATGATTGATTTTACCTTAGCATTCATGAATAGTATTGATTCAGCTGTTTTAGTTAGTATGGAATACTGAATTGCCAAATACTACATCAATAAGCTGAATTCTGTTACATTGCACGACAAACGGGAAGCCTGAAATGTATTTTGTATTCAGGAAATGGAGGCATGCTTTAGCTCTAATCTCCGTATGCTATTGTAGCCTTCTGAAATTATGTTCCCAGGTCTCTGGATGTGATAAGAGATGTTGTTGAGATGGAGTTAGGGATGAACCTGGCAGCCAGGATGGCTGAAGGATTGCCTTTGGCTACTTTAATAACTCTAGCCTGGAACTGCTAGATGAAAAGTAGACCATTAGGATACCTCTAACTTCTCCAAATTCCCAAATCCCACCCTCTTCCAGAACTATCTGAGTGAGGCCCTTCGTTCCTATACAAATATGGAATAGGGCAGGAGAACTTGGAATGTAATTTTTAGCAGAACTTTTAAAAAATTTTGTTTAATACCTAGTTTTCTAAATAAAGAATGACTGTTTTGAAGGATTGTGTTTGGTCAGCGTGCAATAGAAATCTTGTTTGAATTTTAAGCCCTATGAATTTAATATGTCTTATGTATTGCTATACACTGGAGGGTAGAAAGGAGTTTCAAGAAGCCTTAATTGATGTCCTGTCTTCGATTCTGCCTGTTAGGTGAACCTAAGGGTATTATTTAACTATTTTGGAATTCAGTTTCATTGACAATATTAGCCTCTTCCTCTTCCCCTCCCAATAAGGAAAATTCTATCTTGGCCATATTGAATCCTGAGCGTATAGTGTAAAGAATTAGAAAACAGGTAAGGAGGTAAATAAAGGTGCAAAGACAAGTTTGAGCAATTTACTCTGGAAAGCTAAGAGAGGTAATGAATAGATAAAAGAGAAATAAATAGATTCCTAAATGAGAGAAGATAAAGCACTACAGCTGGCGTGGGCTGGTCCTGGCACAGTTTGGGGAGATGATAGCGAAGAAAAGGAGATTTTAGTTTTGTTACTGTGCAAGTGAGATGGAGAGAGAAGGACCCAGGGCAGGGGATCTTAAGAGTTTTTGCTTTTATTGTAAATAGAATCTATCTTTGGTGTTTTTCAAGAGACCTTGGTAGATATTTAGGTTTCTTTTTTCTTTTTCATTAATTTTAAATTATCACACAGTAAATTTCACTTTGTGCATGTATATGTGTGTGTGTGTGTTCTGTGAATTTTGGTGCATGTGCTAAATGTAACCAGTACCGCAATTAGGGTAGAGAACAGGCCCATTGTCCCAAAAAAAACTCCTTCATGCTACTCTGTTCTTGTCACACCCTCCTCCCACTCATTTCTCCAATCCCTGGAAACCACTGATCTATTCTCTATCACTATAGTTTCACCATTTTAAGGATGTTCTATAAATGGAATCACACAATATGTAACCTCCTGAAACTGGCTTCTTTCATGTAGCATAATTCTTTTGAGGTTCATTTAAGTTGTGTGTAACAGTCATTCATTTTCATTGTCCGTAGGAGTCCATTATATGTATGTATCAGATTTTTAATCCATCCCCTGTTGAAGAACATTAGGGTTGTTTCTAGTTTTGGACAATTACAAAGAATTTCCATAAATATTTGCATATAGTTTCTGTGCTTGTGCATATCTTTGTGAACATAAGACTTTTTTTATCTAGGATAAATACCCAGGAGTAGGATTCCTGGTTATATGGTAAGAGTTTGTTTGAATTTGTAAGAAGAAGCTGAACTGTTTTCTGTGGTGATATTATTATATGTGAGTTTAAGCAATATATGTGAGTTTAAGTTGCTCCACATCATTTTCAGTATTTGTTTTTATTTTAGCCATTTTAATTCAGTATTTTTATTTTAGCCATTATAATAGGTATACGATGATATCTCAGTATGGCTCTAATTTGCATTTCCCTAATGACTAATGATGTTGAACAATCTTTCATGTGTTAATTGCCGTCCTTGCATCCTTTTTGGTGAATGTATGTCCAAGTCCTTTGTCCATTTTTTAACTGAGTTGTTTTCTTTCCTTTAAGTTTCAAGATCTTTTACATATTTTGAATACAAGCCTTTTGTCTGAGATGTGATTGGCAAATGCCTTTCCCCAGTCTATCATTTGTCTTTTCATGATCTTAATAATGTCTTTCACAGAGCAAAAAATTTTAATTTTGTTTAAGTCCAATTTATCAAATGTTTATTTTATGGGCTATACTTTTGGTGTCATATCTGAGAACTCTTTGTGAAACCTCATGCCATGAAGTTTTTCTCCCATTTATGGTTCTGCATTCTATATTTAGATCTATGATCTACTTTATTTTCTGTTTCACATGTGATATTCAGATTGAGGGTCATTTCTTGCATATCAGTATCTATATGTTTCAGCATGATTTGATAAAAAGGCTATTTCCTTTGAATTTTTTTATATCTCTGTCAAAAATCAATTGGCTATATTCATGTGAGTCTCTGGATTCTCCATTCATTTATATGTTTATCCCTTTTCAAACAGCACACTGTCTGGATTACTGTAGTATTATAGTAAGCACTCTCTATTTCTCCTTTCATTTCTAGCATTTATTCCTTTATATTTAATATCTTAAAGCTGTGCTAGTAGATGCCTATACAATTAGGATTTTTATTTCTTCTTTGTGAATTGACTCTGACTTATATGTAATCTCCGTTTTTATCTCTAAAACTATTTTTGTTCTGAAATCTATTTTGTCTGATTTTAATATAGTCACTCCAGCTTTCTTTTATTAGTGATTGCAGGATGTATCTTTTTCCATATTTTAAATTTTGACCTACTTATATCATTACATTTGAAGTGAGTTTCTTATAGGCAGCATAGAGTTGGTTCCTATGTTTATGTCCATTCTGTCTTTTAATTCGTGTATTCAGAACATTTGCATTTAATACAATTGTTGATATGCTTGGAGTTAGAGCTACCATTTAAAAATTTTGTTTTCTGCTTCTACCCTCTACTTTTTTCCTCCCTCTGTTTTTCCCATTTCTTACTTTCTATTATGTTCTTGAACCTCCCACCCCTTTTCTTTTGGTATGCCATTTTAATATATCTATTGAGATGTTGATTATAACTTGTTGTTGAGTTATTTTAATAAATACTCAATAGATTACAATATACATAATTGTTTTAGTCTACTTAGAATACAAAGGTTACCACTTCAAGTTGACTATAAAAGCCTGGCCCATTATAGGTCTTCTAACCATCCCCTGCTTTGTGCTATAGCTGTCTTATATTCTATATATGTGGAAAACTTTGTCAAATATTGTTATAATTTTGCTTCCAACTATCAAATCTATTTTAAAGCACTCAAGAATTTAAGCCAGATATTTACCATTTCTGTTGTTCTTTCTTCATTCCTGATGTTCCAAATATCTGTTTAGTATCATTTCTCTTTTGTCTAAAGAACTTTATTTTGCAATTATTTTAGAGCAGATATGCTGGCAACATATTCTCTTACTCTGTTCCTTCATCTGAGAAAGTCTTTATTTCACCTTCGTTGTTGAAAGGATATTTTTATTTAATACAGAATTTTGAATTGAAAATTATTTTCTTTCATCATCTAAAAAAATGGTGTGCTTTTCCCTCTGGCCTCCATTGTTTCTCATGAGGAATCTGCAGGGGTGTAATCCTTGTTGTCCTATAAATAGTATATTGTTTTGCTCTGGACTCTTTTAAGAATTTATTTTTGCTTTCAGTTCCTAACAGCTTGATTTTTCTGGGTCTGGGCATGAATTTCTTTTGAGTTTATCCTTTTGGAAGGTCACCCAGCTTCTTAAACATGTGGGCTTATTCTTTTGCCAAATTGGGACATTTCAGACAGTATTTCTTTAAATTTTTTTAGCACTTCCTTTTTTCTCATCTTTTTCTGGTAATTTCACAACTTCATTATAAGACCCTTTCTTATTGTCCCACAGTCCATGAACTTTATTTATTCGTCCAATGCTTTTTCAGTCTGATGTTCAGATTGGATAATTTTTATTGCTTTATCTACAAATTCATTGACTCCTTCCTCTGTCATCTCCAAACTGTCATTGAGACCTTCCAGCGAGGCATTCTTTTTTAAATTTTCGTTATTGTGCTTTTCAGTTCTAAAATTTCTACTTAGTACTTCTTTATGTCTTCTATTTCATTTTGAAGACTTTATATTTCTATTTAAGATTGTCCGTGACTGATTGTTAGAGCATTTGTATAACAGCTGGTTTTAAATATTTGTCAGGTAATTCCAGTGTCAGTATCAGCTCAATGGTGGCATCTGTAAATTATCTTTTCCCATTTGAGTTGAGATTTTCTTAATTTGAATATGCTGACTAATTTTGGATTATATACTGGTCATTTTGAAGATTGTGGAATAAGACCTTGAATCTTTTTTTATTCCTATGGAAAATGTAGATGTTTTTATTTTAGCAAGCAATTAACCTGGATAGATTCAAGCAGAGAATTCTAACTCACCTTCTGCAGTCTGTGTTCTAAAGTCAATTGGAGTTTGTATTACTGTTTGTGCATGTCCCATGTCTTAGTTTGTCCCATGTCCCATGTCTTAATTCACTTCTCAGAGTGATATATGGCTAAGATAAGATCTATGAAAACATACGTCAGAGTCATCTCAGGAGTTCATGAACAGTTTCATGGAGTCACTTTCCCTGTGATCGCCTTGGTATTTTTCTTTTTCTCTGAAGCTCATTTTTTTTCAGTCCTCCAGGGGGAAAGTTGGGCTTTAATTTCCCTGCTCTTTTACATACTTTCATTATTGTCTTACAACTGGGACTCACTGGTGAGACAACAGAGAGAGAAAGAGGAAGAGAGAGAGAGAGAGAAATGCAAAGAAGGGTTTATCCCACCTTTTTGGGGTAATAATCAGAGGAGAAGATCCTCCTTCCTTAGAATTTTGGCTCTTACTGGCCCCCAAGGGATTTGGTTTGCTTTGGGACAAAAAAGTGAAAGAATGAAGAAGAAATAGAGACAAACAAATAAGCAGGGATTGGTACTATCTCACATTATCAGTTCTTGTTCTCTTTCCTAGACCAGAACTGGAGGGCTTCTCTTCTAGATCTCTCTGTTTGTGCCAATGTCCACTCTGGTTTTCAGGTTGTATTGCAATTCAAGTTGGAGATTACAGGAAAAAAAATTTATAAACTCACAATAGATTCAGTGATGCAATGAATTCTTATCTTTCCCCGCAATTCACCATCACCCATTGGCTCTTTGTAGTTTTCAAATAGTTGCTTCATATATATAATTTGTTCAGGGCTCATAGTTACATTAAGTGTAAGAAACAGAGTGTCGTGTACTTACTCCATCTAACCTGAAGCCAGAAACTTAATAAAGATCTAAATGGATTCCTAATTATTTTTTGGATGGAGGGGTAGATTTTTTTTTAAAATTTGATATTGTACTGTCTGTACAGTGGGGCAGCTTAGTTTATACTAATCATATAAACATTAGTGATTATAATATATATCATACAGCTATGAGAGATGAAATACAGTATATGCTGTCAATGCAAACCTGTGTAACCTCAGCATTTACTTTATTCTTACAGTAAATACCTGAGACTGCTAAGTGGCAACCTGAGAGTACCAAAAGAGTGAACGCTGCCAGAATCGGCCTTCAAACAATGACAGAAGTGAGTGAGTACATATCCAGGGTTCCCTCTTTTCCTGGGGGCGTGGGGGGTGGATAAAGGGGTGAGGGTGGAGAGGAGGGGAGGATAGCTAGCTCTAAAGTGTTCTAAACTAGTTTTTTAGAGTTCCCCAGCAGGATTAAACTCCAGTTGCCTATAGTGGTAACTAGCTTAATAAAATACATTCTATTGGTTTCCTTTCTTTCCCCATCTCATTCTCTCCCTATTAGCATTTCCTGAGAATGCCTCCCAAATAAACTACTTATATTCAAAAGCTTGACACAGAGGGTATCAAACTATGGATTATACATGTTGGTTGAACTATCAAACCAACTTGAATAGGCTTTTTAAAATAAAATGTTTATATAAATTTAAATCAATTTTTAATTACATCATGAATAACTTGGATAAAATCATTGGGTAGTCTTTCGGTAAAATGAGAAAATTCTTGCTTTATAGATCGTAATGAGTCTCAATGACAATGAAGATTTTTATAGACAATTAAAATACAATTCCATTTTTATCAGGAACAAACATGTAAATTCTGATATATTGATATTCTGGTATAGATATATTGGTCATATGTCAATGTATTGATCAGAAAAATAACTACTTACTCTAGATGTCTTAATGGTGGAATTCTCATTTGGCTTAAAAAGCCCCCAAATTTGATTCTAGACCTGGTTACAAAGTAGCACTATATGGTGAAGAGTCTAATGGTTTAGAATTCAGAACCCTTTTTAATTGTGTGTTCTTGGGCATGTTATTTCACTTCTGTATTATTCATTTTATTCATGTGAAAAGCTAGGGCCTTGGACTTAAACAGAATTATTTAGTCTTTGGTCCATAAATTTCTAGGGTGTTTATGCATAGATTTCTATTTGTGAACAGCTGAAATTTATGGGTATATGAATGTTTGTGACCTCCAAAAAGTTGCTAACTATGAGGATTGCAAAACATGTTAACAATCTATTATTCTCTGAGTCTATCTAAAGATGAAAAAGAAATTCTTCCACAGAGTTATCCAAAAACAAGAATGAGGACAGAATGTTATCAATAAAAGTATACATAAGGAATAAGATTGTAGAAATAAGAATAAGCCCAGGGAATATAAGGTGAAAAAACATTTAAAGGTTGCTAAATATATTCTTGTGAACATTCCCTTTGGATTATTTAAGGTGATTTTGGAGAGAGATCTTTTAAAGCAAGTGGCAGTTTGTAGATGACTCAGCCACAGACAAAAGTATACTTCCAGAGATATATTATTTTTTTGCTAATGAATGAACAGTGAGTAGAGCTGTTAAAATGATTACACCTGCTAATTATTCTAGGTGCAAGGACAGAAAATAAGAATAAATGTGATTAGTGAAGTTGTCAAGCAAAAGAGCAATACACACAAAGGTGACAACTAGTCTAATGACCCAAGAAAGGAATAAGTATGCCCAGTTTAAGAGAGAGAAAGAAGGCCAATGTGGTTGGGCATGGTAACCAATGTGAGAATGTATGTAACATGGAGTCGGAGAGGTAAGCAGGAGCCGGCTCAGATAGGATGCTGTAATACAGGATTTTATTTCTGCTCCCATTGGGGAATCTTTGGAGTATTTTAAGGTGAGGATTCAATGGTCAGTTGTTTAAAAGCTCATTCTGGATGCTGTATAAACAAAAACCAATTACAACTCTGTTTATTTATTTCATTCAATTATGATTTATTGAGTGCCTATCTTATGTCTGACATGATGTTAGGTGCTTGGGATACAAAGATGATCGAGTCCTTAGGGGTTCATATATGATCAGATATGTGATCAGACAATTACAATTTACTATTTGAAATAGGTCAATAATTACCTCCCAAACAAATTCCTTCCTGAGTGATGTGTGTGTGTGTGTCACCCATATCCCTAACATCAGGATCATCTTTGCTTTTACAAGCAGACCACACTATACCAGAACAGGATCAGGGTTGGGATTCAGAGGGGAGATAAGAAAACAAAAAATTAAGGTCTCACACTCATTCAGTCCTTTTTCTTCCTCATAAAACAGTAGCATGGAAGTTTAAGAGTCCATTGCATCCTATCTGGAACATTAGTGATAGTATCAATAATAGTAGGAGAAGCAGATGTAGTAGTAGTAATAATAATAATAATAATCACTTGTTCATTTGTAGTGTACTGTGCAGTATATGCTTTTATGCACAATCTTTTTTGATAGCCTTTTCTTTCTCAATACCACATGTTGTAATAATAAGAACAGATATTTTACCAACTGTATTTCACTCATGAAAACACTAACACTAAAAGGAGTTATTCCAGTGGCTTTGAAATTTTTAAATGATGACCCCGGGTAAGAAATGCATTTTACTTTGTGCAATGGTAAACATATACATATGTATATATATATTAGATAGCATATCTAAAAAAATTCATGAGACAGTCATGATCCTTACTATATACAAAACACTCTCTTATTCTGTATCTATTCTATGTTATAATATTCTGTTCCATCTTTTAAATGCTAATCACAACCAAGTAAATTGATGGGTTGCATCCCACAGATTGAAAAACTTTAGATTAAGTGTTTGCCTAAGATTAAACAGCTAAAAAACTGTGTGCTTGTGATTTAAACCCAGTTCTCTGCACTCCCTAAAGTCTAATGTTCTTTTCACACAACTAACATTTGTCGTTCTTCTTTTTATCCACTTCTATCCAACCTGCTGACCTTGGCCATATTTATTTTTCTATGGCACAACAAATCATTCTATTTTGTTTCTAAAAAAAAAAAAAAGCAAAAACAAAAAACTTCAGTGATCTCCGACTGCCTACTGCACACAGATATACAGATCCTCCTTTTAATCTTCAAGAATAGATCTATGTTTAAAAGTGAAATAGACTCACTTTTCTTCCACTGCTGTTCATAGATTCCTAGCAGGCTTGTGAATCAGTGACCACCCCTCCACCTGAATTGTGTGCCTTCTCTCAAATCTCCTTCGTACCCGTCCCATGCTTTATGTAAAGCATGTTCTTTGCCATTCCCTGGGGACACCAAATGCATCCCTACCTTAGGTACTATATTTGTAGTTCTCCTTCGGTCTGAAACATCTCACCATAATACAGTGCCAAACACCACCAAAGATTGGTAATCATCTACCCCTCAGTTTCCTCTGGGGAGTAAAAGTTAGTTACTTTTGGTTAAGAGTTACAATTAATATGAGATTCAGAACATGAAATTACACTGGGACAATAGCAGCAAAGTGTGACCACATGAGCAAAATGTTTGAATATGTTTTACTTTATCAAGGTAAACTAAAGAGTGGTTTTCTCTTTAAGTACATGGTTGTTCCAGAATATGAAAATGAATAGTGAAAGATAAGCATCAGTGGATACAGAAAGTTTTAAAAGATTTATAGAAAAGGAATTTTAATTTGTCATGATTTATAATACTTGCAAATATTGAGTCTGAAAAGAAGTAATAAAATGTGCTAAAATGTTGCCAAAATTGGCTCTGTTTAATTAGTTTATTTAAAAGAAAAAAAGCCGGTGAATCATTTACTGCCAAATATTATATTAAAGCAATATTCAAATTAACTTAGTTAAAATGATAAATTGTTCTTGGTGCTCTAAACAAGGGGTCGTAATACATATTTTTTAGTTATCTGTATAATCTGCCCAGATAGTACTGATTTCATAGCTTACCATAATAATTGCCTGGTGATTTGTGTTCACTTTATCATGTGTTTGATTATTAAAATAAGTAAATAAATAAAAATAAAAATCCTTACTAGTGAAAAAGTTAAAATTCTTTATCATTATATGTTTTGCTCTTTATTTTAATATGTTAGTACCATTTTAATATATGTTAGTACCATTTTGCTTTGATTAAATAACCAATTATGGTTACTTATTTAATATATTAACATATTTTACATATATAGTTTCCCTGATACCCATGAGCCTATCGCAACCAAGTGGCCAAATCTCCTGCATTAACACATTTAATTGTGTCTTCCCAAGATTAGGCCCCAAAATTAGGGGGAACAAATGAGGACTTTTTTTTACACCTAACACTCTCCTTAGGATTTCTTAGGGAGCCCCTAGAATATTGCAATGATTTGTTCTTTCATCTTATAAAAAGAGTTGCTAGAAAAAATGGTGATTGATTGGTATGTTCCATATTAACGAGCTCAACGCTATTGTAAATGCTATATGGGGAGAACTGTTAGATGAGAAGGGATGTTTAGCTTTTAGATTAATTTGATGTAGATAACATGTGCTTATTATGTGGTTTTTTTTAGATATTATACACTTTATGAGAAAGCCCTAGAGATTATTCAGTGCCTTCCCTCTTTATGATATGTTCTTATACTCAAAGGAAATACTGATCAATGTCTTATGAAAGTTATATACCATACCAGAGTAGAATTGTACCCATCACAGTTGTCTTTTGGGTTAGTACAATTAATTAACCACATTCTTTTAGTCTCATAAAAAGAGGTTTCAGTTTTTCTATGGCACTTGCCTAAAACCTCCCCTATAAGTCACTGGCTGGAATTTGTGACTTCAACAAAGGACAGTCTCACAGCCCTGTGCAAAGAGTATCAAAACTTTTAATATTTCTGAAAATAAGCTCGTGATACAGGTTTAGATAACTTTTAGAATGCTTTGGCGGACTGGGTCAGGATTTCTAGAAGTTTTCCAGTGCAGAAGCAAATGTGCTTCATAAAAGCAGATTGTTTACTTCAGTATCTAGCAGAACATGAATAGATTACATAGAACATCATGAACTAATAAGAAAAATCTTATTGTGGTTATTTGCTTAAACAATATAGTTAGCACTATTTTTAATGTTTATGGATATGTGGAGAATTCTTTCCTCCTTTCTTATCAATCTCTAAATATCAATCTAGTAGGCTATGTTTTCGTCTACTGAAATGAAACATTTTCATGTCCTATTCCATCTCACTGTCTTGCAGAATTCAAAAACAAATACTTCTACTGAGCATCATAAGACTCTGTTCTCCCTTGTACCAGGGTACAACTGGACAAACAAACTGTGCAATGAAGACAACACAGGAGTATCGTGTTTGAGAATGATTCTCACTTAATCAGGTTTGACAAGACCACTATTAAGGAATAAGGATTGACTTTATTGTGGAGCCAATGCCTACAAAATTCTCCCAAGAACATAGGCCTAGTCCTGGCTCATAGGTACTAAAGAAGTTACTTTCTGGAACATTAGGTACTTTAACAAAATTTATGGACCTCAAGAAATTCACTCAAATTCATAAGTACTGTGAGTGAAATTTGGTGGAACAAATGCCTTGGGCTTGGATTCCTAGCCTCAGGATAGAAAAGCAAATGCAGGAGGCTTTTAAAAATTTAATCAAGATTCCTTTTGAAATTTTCCAGGCAGAACTAAATTTTTCGGTAACAGTGTTTGCCCAATACTTTAAGGTTCTAGATTTTCAGAGACAATTCAAGGAGGCTTATATGGTTAGTTTATATTCTTGCTACAAGCCAAATGTAGTTGAGACCAGACTTTCTTGATCAGAAGAATAAGCTTTGGAGATTATGATTTCAGGAGCTGAGTGGGCAGGAATGTTAGAAAAATTATCAAAATAATCCAAAACTTCAAAAATAGGCAGAGGAGATTACTGGGAGTTCTTTCAGAAAAGTGCTAGTCTTGACTTTCTGTTGTCTGTCTATTCTACAGTTCTACCAGGCATAGGGGAGTTGTTGATTTTTGTCTAGTAAGGATGAAAATGATTTCTGACCAATGAAACAGAAACCCCAGAGGTGTGTCACCCTGTATGGCATTAACAAATTTTGTATCTGATTCAGAAATCTGATCTTAATTTTGTTATAATAAATTAAAATTTTACGTATCTTTGTGTGCACATATGCACATGTGCTTAAATCAGTCATAATATCCCATTTATGTTACTCGGTTAATAATGAATTAGCAATAGTGAGTTAATGTTAAATACAATCTCTGGCATATATTTATGTTTATATGGATGTCAGTTTTTTAACCTTTTGAAAATTTAACAGTAAAATTCTGTTTTGATCGCCACTGTTATCGGCATAAATATACAACAAGCTTCCACAAGTAAAGGAAAATAAAGAACTGGACTTTATAATGTTTTTTTTACAAATTAATTACAGTTGACCATAGGACCAGAAAATGAACCAGACAATTAGTTTTGCTAATAATCCTTTTTGGCAGGTCTTATGACAAGTTTCTTATAAGTCATAGATAACAGAGAGAATCTCTCAACAAATCTCTGCTCATCTTAGATGTCACACATTCCAGTGGCTTCCCTGAGATGCAGGGGAATTTTTATTTATAAAAGTCATCATGATTTTTCATTCTATTCTAGGGCTAACAACTCCACCATACCAAATGGTCATAAGTAAAATATATTTCTGAAAGAATTTATATGTACCTCCTGTAATTTTGTAACTAACTTCCCTGTTTCCACTCTTGCCATCTATATTCAATTCCTTTAGAACGGTAACTTTTCAAAGTAGTTAAATCTGATCATGTCCCTCTAAAGTTTCACTATACATTTGGAATAAAATCATGATTCATAAAGCCCTACGTGATCTGGCTCCTGCCTACCTCTCTGACTTTATAGACTTCCCATTGCACAGTAGATTTCAACCACAATAGCCTTCTTCTGTCTTTAACACCTGTATCCCAGCGTTCTAGCTATTTGCGTAGCAAGGACTGCTAGGCCCTCATTTTTATTGATGTTCTTTTCTTATTATTCTGGCCTGCATTCATGTCCTATTGCTGCTATAACAAGTTACTGCAAATTTAGTGACTTAAAACAATACAAATTTATTATTTTACATTTCTATAGGTTAGAAACCTGATACAGGTCTTGCTGGCTAAAAGCTAGATATCGGCAAGGATGTGTTCCTTTCTGGAGGCTCTAGAAGAGAATCTGTTTCCTTACTTTTCTCAGCTTCTAGAGGCCATGAAAATTCCTTGCCTTGTGGTCTACTTGCTCAGCCCAAAGCCAGTTAAGGTGTATCTCTCTGACCCTATCCTCACTCACACTTCTCTCTGATACCAAGGGAATGAACAGGGTTGTGTCGTTGTAAGAAGGTGTGTAATTAGCTTGGGCCTATCTGGACAACCCCGAATAACCTCCCTATCTCAAGGCTCTTCATTTGATCACATCTGCAAATTTTCTTTTGGCATGTAAAATAATGTATTCTCAGATTCCAGAGATTAAAATGTGATCATCTTGAGATGAGGGTGAGGGGTTACTGTTCTGCCTACCATGTGGATGGAGTTCTAACTTTCACCTCTTCAAGGAGACATTTTCCAACAACTTCAACTAGCATTGTCACTCTGCTTTAATTATCTGACCAGCACTTTTACTGACTGATGCTTTATTGATTTATTAGTTTATTGTCTGTCTCCCTTGGCTGGAATATTAGTTCCTTTAGAATAGGGATCTCATATGGCTTATTTATCACTATATCCCCAGTAAAGTACCAATCGCATAGTAAGCTCAACTGATAACTGAAAATACATGACGCTCTGCTTCATAGTATGGTTATGAGATTTATGATAAATGGCATAAAAACAAAGCAACAATCACAACAACAGAAGTCAATTACTGCAGCCTGGGATACCTCACATCTGACTTCAGCACAGCAGCTTTCTTCAGTGACCTGGCACATTGCAATCGTGACTAGTTTTCTCTGCCTTTCATAAGGCAGACAATATGATCCTTATTTGTCAGAGGAGGATTCTAAAGTAGTGCAAGAGATTAAGAATATTTTTCCAAAGTTTCAAAGAAAGTGAATGGAAAGTTTGAGATTTGAACCTAGGCACTGAATTATAAAACTTATGAAATTAACCATCATGGTGCAAAGAAATTGCTGGAGAAGGAGGAGAATGTCCTTGTACACTCCATAGCTCATTACTTGGCCCTTGTTTGGTGAATGAAGATAGTGTCTACACGATCAGCCCACTTCTCTGAGTATGAAGCTGATGTTCTCTTTTCTGTTGGTTTTTTGTTTTGTTTAATTTTTATTTAAGAACTTCATTTACCTGTCAATGATGTGAGCTGATTGCTCAATTCGATAATAGTTTTCAAATATCAAAAATATATTTTCTCAAATTTTTGTGCTATTCACAACATAACAAATACAGGAACAACACGTATTTAAGTTTATTCTACATTATTAACATCCCCACTATTGTTTTCTTAGATCTAGGCAATCAACAAAACATAAATCAAACGCTAATTTTTCAGCATTAAATAGACCAAGGAAATTGGCCTCTTTAATGCTGTCAATGTGGTATCATGAACATGGAATTGTGAAAAGATAAGAGCAGTAGCACACAATTCTTTTTTCCTTTTTTCCCTAGGATACAATGTAGTTTAATTTAGAATATTGCATTTGAGTCTGCAATAGACGTATTGTAATAGTAGATATTGTTCAGGTTTGATAGATTTTTCTACCCATTTCATAATAATGTAGAACTATACTTGGTTCACAGCTTGAACTAAAAATGATGTTTCTTTCTTCTGCAGCCATCAATTTTATATTGAATGTGTGAATATTAACAGTTTCCATTATAAGTATCATTCTAAATGTTTTGTTGTCTATAGCAGCAGTCCCCAACCTTTTTGGCACCGGGGACCATTTTTATGGAAGACAATTTTTTCCATGGACCAGGGAGTGCGGGGTATGGTTTCAGGATGATTCAAGCATATTACATTTATTGTGCAGTTTATTTCTATTATTATTACCTTGCAATATATAATGAAATAATTATACAGCTCACCGTAGGTCGGGGACCCCTGCTCTATAGAATAATAGCCTTACGACATTGATGAAGAGGTATAGGTAGTGTAGATTACTGTTACCAGGAAATAGATGAGTAAGGGAAAAGACTCAATGCAATAAATAGGATTAAGGGCTGCTTGTTTGATGGTTTTTAGGAGAGAAAGAGTAGATGTGTTGATTGATATGTTGTTTGAATAGTAAGAAAGCACTAGTGAAAATTGGAAGACACCAGAAAGAAAGAAAATTGTTGTAAACATGGATAGAAATGGAATAGGCTTAGAAGCATGGGATAAGCTGTGAATAGAAGTCTGAAACTATATGAAAAAGGTGTACAGGAGTACTATCGTATACGTAAAAGAAATAATAAAGGGTAGTAATACTGATAACTTGAAATAGCGGCAATTAGTTTGGTGGCGGATTTTCTCCACAGCCCAATATAATTCAAACAGAAGAAACAGTAAAAACAGAAATTGCTTCTTTGTAGTGATGAGCTAGAAAATGTATAGGAGCTCACGAAACCAGTGGTCACATTGAATTTGAAGATCAGATGCAGTGAGAGTGAGAGAATATAAAGTTAAAGAAGCAATCATCTGAAATATTAATTAGTTTAAGACCAAAACAGGACAAATTCACAGGTCAATCATGAAAGAGAGAATGTTGTTAAAGGAGTAAAGATGAAGTTACTGAAATCATTAAGTTGAAGAAACGACAAAGCTGGCATGTTGGATACGACGCTTGTTATGTATGCCATCTAGTGACAGTTGGATGGGGACCCTAAGTCACTGGTGAAAATTAAGTGAGTGACTTTATTAACAAAGAATTTGATAAGTATTCAAAAAGAAGAGCTAAAAGAAGTATAGGTGAATAATTGAGCTATAAAGGAAAAGAAGGTTTTTTTATTTGTTTTTATTTGTTCTTTGTTTTTGATAATTTATGAGGATAGATTGAAAGTTTCAAGGGGGAGAATAAGAGAAAACTTACCCGAACTTTGGACCATGTATGTCACTTGCTGTATGGACGTGTGAGAACCAAGCAATAAATGGGACTAAATAAAAAGTGGGGTCCTCAGGAAAACGCTGGGTTTCAATTAGGTTCAGAAAGAGAACAGAGCAGGTTATGAAAAAATACATATTGTTGTATGAATGAGTTTGTTATAGTGAAACAGGGATTCGGAATTTAGGAGGTCCTACAAATTGCAGTAGTCCACTTCATTCGCACTTTTGCTCTCTGAGGTTTCAGTTACCTACACTCAACCATGGTCCAAAAATACTCAATGAAAAATTCTAGAAATAGGCCAGGCACAGCGACTCATGCTATAATCCTAGCAATTTGGGAGGCTGAGGTGGGAAGATTGCTTAAGGCCAGGAGTTCAAAACCGTCCTGAATGAGACCTCATCTTTACAAAAAAATAGAAAAATTAGCCATGTGTGGTGGCGTGTGCTTGTAGTCCCAGCTACTTGGGAGGCCGAGGCAGGAGGATTGCTTGAGCCCAGGATTTTGAAGTTGCAATGAGCTGTGATGATGCCATTGCACACTAGCCAGGGTGACAGAGCAAGACTCTGTCTCAAAAAATAAAAATAAATAAATAAATACATTCTAGAAATAGATATTCACATAACTTTTATTACAGTATATCATTATAATTGTTCCATTTTATTATAAGTTGTTGTTAATCTCTTACTGTGCCTAATTTATAAATTAAACTTCATCATAAGTATGTGTGCACAGGACAAAAACATAGTATATACAGGATTTGGTACATCCACAGTTGCAGGCACCCACTGAGGGTCTTGTAACATATCACTCATGGATAAGCAGGAGACTATAGTATGTGGTTTAAACCCTCACTCTTCACTTTCCAGCCAGTGAAAATTGCATTACCCCTGAGGATTATTTATCTGTTCATGAAAAAGGGGATGATAATAACATTCACACCATGTAAAATACTTCTCCCAGTGCTTGGCACTTAATTAGTGCTCTGGAATTGTTAGATAATATTTATACAGTGCAAAGAAGGTCAGTAGGGAGCCAATGAGAAATGTAGAGCCACTCAGGGAAACCAGCATAAAAAAGAATTGGTGGCTAAAGTGTTGTGCATCAAGGAACAGAGGAATACTTTAAGAAAGAGATAGCATAGGCCAGAATTGAGCAATGCCACTGACAATGTGGCCGAGTGGGAGGTTGGAGGAAATATTTTAGAGGCAGAAACAAGAGGACTTGGCAAATGGTTAGTGTGGGTATGTGAAGGGAAGGGGGTGATGGAAGATATCCAGGCTTTCAGCCTCTGTGACTAGAATGGCAATGCCATTGGCAAAAGTAATAATTTTAAGAGAAATTTCAAGCTGGTAAAGGGCCATGGAGAATCAGGGTTTACTTTTATTTAAAATATAATGACTCATTAATGCTAGTCAAATATTCAAGTGAAGAGCTCTCAAGGTATTCTGACAAATTGCACATGAGGGGTGTCCAGAAATATATTTGACTGAGGAGATAAAAGACCTCTACAGGGAGAACTATGAAACACTGAGGAAGGAAATAGCAGAAGACATAAACAGGTGGAAAACCGTACCATGCTCATGGGTCAACAGAATCAACATTGTTAAAATGTCTATACTACCCAAAGTGATCTACAAATTCAATGTAATTCCTATTAAAATACCAACATCATTTTTCACAGATCTAGAAAAAATAATTCTATGCTTTATGTGGAACCAAAGAAGACT
>CAUYSK010057361.1:0-65000 GCA_963575035.1 Avahi laniger
TTATATAGAAAAAATTAGCCGGGCATGGTGGTGTATGCCTGCAGTCCCAGCTACTCGGGAGGCTGAGGCAGAAGGATCGCTTGAGCCCAGGAGTTTGAGGTTGCTGTGAGCTAGGCTGATGCCACGGCACTCACTCTAGCCAGGGCAGCAGAGTGAGACTCTGTCTCAAAAAAAAAAAAAAAAAATAAGCACATGTGTCTTGGTAGATGTTTATTCTTTGAATACCCATAAAAATTTCACTCTGCAAGACAGAGCAGCATGCGTGTTCCATGGTCCTCAGACAGGCAGCAGACAGCTGGAGTCGTGCTAGGACTGTCCCCAAGGTGAGGGAACTTTCAGATCCACACTCAATCTCCACAGGAAGGATCACTTTCCTGGTGACAGAAAGATTAATTATGCATTTCACAAAGGAGATACGAAGTTCAGTAATGCGAGACCTTGATTTACAATGGTCTTCTGATTTATGCTGTGCATTTTTAAACTATATTATTTAAAATAGTTAATTTCAAAGCACTGTTTGTAGCTAAAGACCTACTCTATGCCAACAAGAAAAATACTGTATTCTGTATACATCTTCCCAGTCCCCATGACAGGTCCAACCTCTAACAAAATTGTTTGTCAGATGATAAATATTGCTTTTCTTCTAGATAGTTATTATTTCTTTGTCTTTTTTGTTTGTTTCTGATGCAGTTTAAATGTCACAGAAGCCCGCATAAGAACAATACTTGCCTGGGTGCTGTGGTTCATGCATGTAATCTCGGCATTTTGGGAGGCTGAGGTGGGAGGACTGCTTGAGGCCAGAAGTTCAAAACCAGCCTGGGCAACACAGCCAGACCTAGCTACTTGGGAGACTGAGGCAGGAGGACCATTTGAACCTAGGAGTTTGAGTTCAAGGTTACAGCGAGCTGTGATGATGCCACTGCACTCCAGTCTGGGCAACAGAGTGAGACTCTGTCTCAAAAAAAAAAAAACAAAAAGAACAATACTTAATAGTAACAGCTTTTGCTGGGTGAATATATAACTTTTTTAACTTTTTCTTTTTTTAAGAGACAGGGTCTTGCTTTGTTGCCCCAGCTAGAGAGCAGCAGTACAGTCATGGCTCACTGCAGCCTCAAACTCCTGGCCCCAAGGCATCTCCTGCCTCCCTCACTGGGATTGCAGGCTGAGCCATCACACCTGGCTTAAAGGATAAGTATTTTTAAAGAGGCCCTTTGCCATCCGGCATAACTAACACCCTTTGGGTAGCCCTTCACCTTTCAGGAAGCACTTGTGAATGGCTCGGTTAAGCCCTAGGGTAGCCAGAAAGGCAGGCAATACAGCCAGCACCCTCATTCATGGGTGAGCAGATTGACTTGTCCCAAACCACACAATAGAATGAGGTGGGGACTCCTGTGCAGGCTTTTGTCACCTGTGTTCTTGGTTAGGTAGGTATTTACCAAGCCCACTATTCTACTTCTGTGCCACACCCACGGCTGCCTCCTGGGATTTAGGGGGCATTTGGACTTTTTAAAAAAGCTTAGTGGGCCGGGCGCGGTGGCTCACACCTGTAATCCTAGCACTCTGGGAGGCCAAGGTGGGTGGATCGCTCAAGGTCAGGAGTTTGTGACCAGCCTGGGCAAGAGTGAGACCCCCTCTCTACTAAAAAATAGAAAGAAATGATCTGGACAACTAAAAATATATATATATAAAAAAAAAAAATTAGCCGGGCATGGTGGCACATGCCTGTAGTCCCAGCTACTGGGGACGCTGAGGCAGAAGGATCTCTTGAGCCCAGGAGTTTTGAGATTGCTGTGAGCTAGGCCAATGCCATGGCACTCTAGCCCGGGCAACAGAGCAAGACTCTGTCTCAAAAAAAAAAAAAAAAAAAAAGCTTAGAACAGTGCCTGGCTCATAGTAAACACACGACAAATGTTCTTCCTTATGATTGACACAGAATAATTAATTCTATCCAAGTTCATTATATGCTAAATATGGTTAGTACAAGACAAAATACAAGAAAATACAACACTAAATACGGCAGTATAAGCAAATAATATTTTAAAGGACCTATTAAACTTTTCTAAAGAATTTACAATGTTGTACTGTAAATAATTAAAATAATCAGAATATGCACAAAATTTCGCATATGAACCTTGACATCCAACCTTGACAATCCCTAGACCAGGGATTCCCAACTTTGGGAATTTTTGTAAAAAGTTAAAATATCTCCAGTTTAATCAACCAACGAAGAGGTGTTTTCTAGAGGCCTTTACGTCGGGCCCTCAGGAAGCAGTTGTGAGTGTGGCAGGAGTGAGACTAGGGAAGGAGAGGCTCAGGGCAGTTCCAGAAGGGAGGCCGGGTGCCTGGGGTTGCTGCGAGAGCACACGCTGAGCACGCGGACCGGCGAGAGCCTGCTGGCAGCTGGGTCGGCACTAAGTGGGTGGTGTCTTGGGGACAAGGAGCAGATGCAGCGATGGGTGTCCAGGGGGCTGAGGGGACGAGAATGAGCCACATGACACAGGTAACAGTGCCATCTGCCACCGTTCCTGCACCTCGTTCTGGGGAATTCCTCTCTCTGCTTTGCAGTCACAATTTCTGCTTCCCGACCCCACAAGCCAGGGACCCTCCCCGAGTTGCCATCTTCACAACCGACCTTCTCTCCTGGGCACAGGCAGGGCTTCAGGAAAACAGAGAGAATGGTGTTGAAGTCAAAATAAAAACGTAAAGACAAATCTCTAAATGTAATGTTGTATTTGGGGAGAAAGAATTGCAATTTGGGGCATACATGCAGGCCAAGTGGTCTTTGCTATGTCCGAAAAACAAAGAGAAGGTTGGAGGTTTTAGCAAAAGGAGAACATTACGTATTGCTCTTTGAGAAAGTTCCTTGGCACTAGTAAGGCTCTGGGGGCTGGCAGGTTCCCACTGGTGGGCGACAGCAGTGGGGAAATAAATCAGCGCTAAGTTGCAGCAAGTTGTCTGAGCAGCTGCAGCTGCTACTGGTCTCGGGTCACAGCAGGCAGTTTCCGCAGCCTGATCCAGAGAGCCGCGCTGCCGGAGCAGCGTGTGCGTCCTGCGTGCTCCCCTCAGCTTCTAGACTCTGACGTAGTCAAGTGTGACAAGAATGACCCGATTCCTATGATCAACTTTCACAACAGAATACGATTCCTCCACCCCCCCTCTTTTCTCCCAAAACTGTGTGTGTAAGAAAGAATCTTACACTGAGGAAGGAGGAAATCAAGTTTGCATTTAGAAAGACAGAGACTACGTTGGTTACTTTTGGAGAGCTGCCTGATTGCTATTATTAGAGTTTGGTTTTTTCCTTTTCGGTTGCTGTGTCAAGTTTGATTCTTCTACACATCAATACAAAGATTTTTACCCAAGTTGTCCAGCTGAGAGTCGGTCCTAGGAAGCCCTGTAGGGCAGTGGGAATTGGCACAGGGAAGGTAAACTTTCCAGTTAGGATCTGGAATGACAGCTTCCCCTCGGTGGGCAGCTGGGACTCCGGGAACACACAGAACATTCCTGAGAGTGAGCCCAGTGGAGGGGAAGAGGCTGGAACGTCATCACCCAGATCCCATGCTGGGCTGCTGCTGCACCCAGGGCTTCCCGGGCTGGCCCTGCTGGGACCCCAGTGCCGGGTGGGTCCCCAGTGCCGGAGACAAGGGAGACACTGACAGAAGTGTCTTCTACAGCCTTCTTTTTCAAGCTTTCTAATGGTCTGAAATTTTTATTTTGAACTTTGTATAATTTTTTTAAAAAAGACCTTTTTCCATTCAGAAAAAATAAAATGCACCTGGGTAGGATCATACTGCCAGGATTTCTGAATGGAGAAGACCACGTTTGGATTTCATTTGTGATCCGAGTAAAAGTAAAGGGGTGGTGACTTTAGCCAGTGACAATACTAAGTAGCATTTTAGGCAATTTGAAAGAGCTACATTCAAATTCTGTTAGTTTGCTCTATGTGTGAGTAAGGTAGCCATCTAGAGAGACAGAGCTTTACAGGTCCTATAAAAGCAGCAGACACCCTTGGTCTAATGTTGGCTGGGCAACAGCAAATGCAATGCACTGGGGCAGATCGTCTCAGGCAAGAATGTGAATCAGAAAGGGACGGCACACAAGATTGCCTCAAGTGGATGCAAACTGCCTGACAATAAAGCCTTGTGCAGAAATAACAAAAGTGATGAGAGATCTCATAACTAATGAAATAGGCATAGCTGTTATCAAGAAGGTAGAATGTGCAAATGTCAAAGAGGCAGCTGCCCTTAACTCAAGGGCATTTAGGTGATAGTTGCTGCACATGGGGGAAGCATCTCTGGATATTAGAAGAATACACTAAAAATGAGGGAAAGTGTATAGAAATAACAGGAAGAGCTAATGAAAATTAATGATGTGTCTGAAATACAGCCAGAATCCGACGTAACGTGATGTTAGTCAAACGCACAAGAACTGACCAGCGGGGCCTGGCCGGGGAACAAAGGTTTGGCGAGGACGCGGTAACGGAGGGTGAGACTGATCATGGCAGTGAAAGCGCAACATTAATAACCCAGGGATCACGGACACAGACCAATACATTCACAGACCATTGCCTCAACTCGAGCCTGCGGGGGCCCAGATGTATCACTGCTCTCAAATTTATTTATAGATCAATGTCCTAATGTGATAAACAGTTGGCTTGTAAACTAAAACTACTGCAAATCACAACATGTAACTATGACTTTTCTTCCTTTTCTTTGCTGTGCAAGAGACATCAACACAGATCGCCGGTCCGGGACAACTCCTTACTCATCTGATGAATGGTGCGAACGGTGTCAAAGGATGCGCTTACCCCACAGCTAACTTCTGCTGAGCCATCCGCGGCAGACTCTGTCGACAAGCTCAGCTAAGACTCCGAAGTTGCACTTTCCCACAGAATGTCCTTCTCCAAGTCTAACAGGACCACATCACTACAGCTTGGGGCTGTCCAAGCTCCGTGGAAAGAAAACCTGAACCTTTCAGCTCTTGGCTCAGCCATGCCATAGATAATTAATATTCCAAAAAGAAAAGGCTGAGGATATGCCCTGGGTGGGTCAGGGAGGGCTGTGATCTACGCAGCCAGGACACAGATAACTAAGAGCAAACAGGAAAATGAAAAACCATATATCCTATTTTGGTTTAAAAATTCATAATGCACATTAACGTATGCATAAAATATCCAGAAAGGTGTGTATTTCTGGAAGGAAGAGCTTATGGTACTTCCCCATCTACATTTTATACATATAACTATAACATCCGAATCTATATAGTGAGCATGAATTTTTTTGCATCAAAAAAAACCCAATATTTTAAGGTAATCAATCAATAAATTGATATATTGAAACAAAAAAGGTTGTGGGCCCGAGTTAAAAGTTAGACTTTAAATTACATATCATATTACTTTAAACAGGGCATTTGGGCTATTATTTTTAAAGAGCTGTCCCAGGCAGACCCCCAACTAGCAATTTCTTCCCAGGGTGGGGGACAATTGTCTGCTGCAACAGCCTCTCTCCACCCACATCCACTCTGAGCCCCAGGAGTCCTGCAGGCAGCAGTCCAGCTTTTCAAAATGCAAACCCATCGCTGTCCTCTCTCACACCTCACCCATGCCCCATCCAAAACTCCAGTGGCTTCCCATTGCTCCCCTGCCCTGCGCAGCCCGTCTCTTGCACGTCCCCTGGAGACAGCACTCTGGCCGTCTCTGGGCCCCTGGCCCCAGGCACACAAATCAGCCCCTACGTCATTGCTGGACTGTTCCACACTTGCACTCCTCATCTCTCCAACCAGATGGCAAGTCTCCTGTTTCCCCAGCCAAGCCCTTTAGCCAGGGTCATGGAGCCATGACTTCTTCCCCACGCGACTGCCTGAGCGACTGAGGACAGAGGCGGTGGCCTGCAGGTGTGGAGATGCAGGGGTCTTCCAGGTGGGAAGCAGCTGAAATGACCACTGGAGGCCTCCCTAACATTAGGATCCTGGGGTTGAAAATGCCCAAGTCTTAGAATTCCTGTCTTCAGAGCTAAGAAACCTCACCCCGAGGAAGCCTGGCGGCCCTGGCCCAGGCCTCAGGGAACGTGAGCAGACGGAAGGTTCACCAAAGTTGGCAGATTGGGGAGTTCACTAACATTTTTCTCAGAAGTTCCTGTGGGCCAGACCCGGCTCTGAGGACCATGTGTAAGTGACTGAATTTAATTTATTTGGTTCCTAACAAAATAGGGCAGAAGCAAGGGGTGAGGTCATCGGTCCCCTTGCCCAGCAGTGCCACAGATGCTACTGAAGGAGAGAGGGTGTGAGGCTGCACCTGCCCGTGGGGCTGGGAGGGGGAGCCCTGAGGCAGGCTCTGGAGGTGAGACAGGTGGAGAAGCTCTGTCCCTCCCGCCCCACCCACCTCCTACCAGGGCTGAGGACCACAGCCATGCACCCTCCCGGCCCCATGCTCCTCCCTGGGAAACAACAGGAAAATGAGCCCTCAAAGAGCCCAGGCCAGTGGGTATTTGAGGAGTACGACTGTCCCAAGGAAAGACAGCAAAGAGGACAAGTGACAGCACTGGACACAGGGAGAGGGAGACCAGGAGCTTAAACCAAGCACAATAAAACCATTCAGAGAATAAGAAGGGAGGACTGGTTTAAGTTCCAACATGAAACAAAAGTAAGAAAAAAACTTAATAACAACCCTATAGGATAGGCACCACCGTCATCCCATTTTACAGATGTGGAAACCGGGACTTGGCAAGGTTAAGCGAGGCCACATGGCTAGTAATCACTGAGATCAGGATTCCAACTCAAGCCTGAGAACCCTCAGTGTCGACCACTCTGAGTTATGAATGTGTGTTTGGTTGTTGCTCGGGTCCTTCCTGAAGGGTTCTGTTCTCTCCACCACCTTCCTGTCACAAACTCCGGGAGGGCGCCGGCCCTGTGCAGTGCTAGGAATCCCCCACACAGCCCAGCGCCGCAGGCTGCACGGCCTTGGGCAGCAGTTAATGGGGACCAAGCCCTGCTGCTTTGTTCCACCAGAGCCACTCCTGGGCCCCAGCCACAGGGTTTGTGAGAGTGGGAGAGTAGCTGGAGAGCCTGGAGGGCAGCTCAGAGGAGGCGATATCCAGGGAAGGGGAGCGGGGCTGGCGAGCATTTACGACGATGACTCACAGTCTAAGAGTGACTAAATTCTGTGTCGTGCACGTGCCCTTCTTAAACAAAAAGAAGCGCAGAGGTTGTGCGGGTCGGCCTCTGCTGCTGAAACATTCACTCCTGGGCAGCAGGTCCCCTGATATGCAGGATGTCAGGGAGGGGGTGTCAACATATTTCATTTTTACACACAACAAAAACTGGGGCTCTTGACCCGGGACATCAAAACGTTTTCAATGAGAAGATGCCAGGCTGCAGGGGGGTTGGCAGTCTAAAGCAGAAGAGAAGACGCCTGAAAGTTTTCAGCAGAAAGATTTTCCCCGGAATTTTGAATGGCATCGATGTGTCCGGTGCAAGTGGGAAACATGTTTATTTCACTTTTGAAATTTCTGAGCCAGGGCTTCCTTCCCGCTTCCGGGCCGCACCCCAGATATATCTTGCAGCTTTTCTACCACTTCTGAGCATCAGAACACCTCATCTGCAGAGCTTTTTAAAAGTCCAGCTAGATTTAAATCAAAATTTCATCTCTCCACCAGTTCAGACCTAGCCTCCGTTCAGAAATCCGCTGGGAGGAGCGGGCGCTGGTTTCTTCACCTTCCTGCCTTCGCTTTTCCCACACTATGGGGGTGAGCTGGGGAGTTAGATGCCATCCTGCCCCTGACAGCCCCCTTCGACCGGCCCCCCCAACTGGAAGTGGATGAGAAATGCACAGCATGGCCTCAAAGCCGTGCCCACCGGCTCCCGGCACCTGCCGGCAGGTGAGCAGGTGCAACGCCCTGGCTCGCAGCACCTGCGGGCAGGTGAGCAGGTGCACCCACCGCCCGCGCGTCCCGCCCAGGGCCACTGGCTCCGCGAAGGGGCTGGGCCCGGTGCGCTCACGCCGCGCCCGGGTCACTTCTGGGGCAGGCCGCGGAGAGGCCTCCCCACCGAAATCCGTAGGCATTTCACATCGTCCACGAGAACGTGGTCGTGTCTCATCACGAAGTTCCATTTCTCACAGTGTCCACGCGGCGGGCCCCACCTGCCGCCGCCGCCGCCCTCCGGGCAGAAGGGGGCGCCGCCCGCCCGGAAGTCCCGTCTCGGCCGGAAGCCGCGCGGCCACGGGTCCAGAACGATGGCGGCGCCCACGAGCGCAGGAGCGGCGGGCCCAGGCGGCTGCCCAGGACTCGTGGCCCGCATGAAGCGCAGAGGCGGGCGCAGGCCGCGCCGCGGTCCTGGGAGTGGTGGCGGTGGGGCCCTGAAGCGGCTCAAGCTAGCGGTGGAAGAGTTCGTGCAGGCGACCTCGGAGGGCAAGGGGCACGGCGCCCCGGGGGGCCTCCGCGCGGGCGGGAGGAAAAGCCGCAAGGAGCTGAGGAAGGAGAAGCGGCACCTGAGGAAAGTTCGCCGGCTGCAGAGGACGGCGGGCCCCGGCCCGGGAGGCCGCCTCGGGACCGAAGGAGCGAGCGGTCCCCGGTGGGACGAGAAGGAGAGCGCCCGCTCAGCCCCCCGTCGGGACCCTCAGCCTCCCGGGGAGCCGCGGGCGCCCCGCGCCAGGGCCCAGGCTGCCCCCGGGAAGACCGGACCCCCCGCGGCCGCCGCCGCCGCCCGAAAACGGGCACTTCTAGCGGCCAACGAGGAGGAGGACCGGGAGATCCGAAAGCTGGAGCGTTGCCTCGGCCTGAGCAAGCGCAAAAAGAAGGGCGGAGGTAGCTCCGTGCCGCTCAGCTTTGCACGCGACGGGCTAGACTATATTCTGGGAGCCCTGGAGTCCGGGGAAAACGGCGGCTTGTACGAAAGCGGTGGGGAGGAGGCGGAGGATGCCGCACGGACACTCCCCGAAAGTGATTTAGAGAGTGACTCCGAGGACGAAAGTGAGGAGGAGGAGGAGGACGTAGAAAAGGAAGAGAAAGCGCGGGGAGCAAAAGAGGGAGCTCAGAGTGAGGGGGAGGAGGAGGCGGATGTAGAGCAGGAAAAGGAGGGGAAGGCGGAGTGGACAGCGCAGGACAAAAAGGCAAAAAAAAGAGTCCGTTTTGCAGAAGATGAAGAGAAGAGTGAAAATTCTTCGGAGAATGGTGACACGACAAGTCAGGTATAGTGTGAACTTTCTAGGATTTGCTTCAGAACAACGGGGTGGGGGCGCAGAGCGCGGGACAGAGATGACACGATTAACCCATTGACAGTTGTTTAGGCTGAGTGTGGGTAAACTGGGTTCGTTGCTTTGTTCTGCCTGCTTCTATGTTTTTAAAGTTTCGTAATAAAAAGTTAAGAGAAAAAACATCCTTTCCCAAGAGAGGGACTTAAGGGCTGTTTCCACCTGATGTCCCTGAAGCAACATCGTTCTGTGTTCACTGTCCCAGGTTTCGGAACCTGACTGTCCCCCTCCCCCTTTGTACAGGCATCTTTCATGTGTCCCAGGAGCGTGAGGACGTCTCGCTTTTGTTTTCACCTTAGTTCCTTTGCTGTCCAGCTGCTACTAAAGTAAATTTTCTAAAACACAAAGTTAATTTGCAGCACGCCCGTGGGTAGTCTCACACTGAATTGAAGATAAAGTTCAGAATCCATGACATTGCAATCAAGGCCTTCATGGGCTGGCCCCTTCCTGTTTCATTCTTTTACATGTTCCTTGAAGGTTGAAGGCAGCCTGTGGAATTGCCGGCTTTTCCTCCTTCTCATCTCCCTATTTGAGCTCTCTGCCTCTGAATAGATTATTCCTCCTGGTTGCAAGGCCTTTCCTCATTTTCTCACTGTTTAACTGTTTACTTGTTTTTTTGGTTTGTTTGTTTTAGAGATAAGGTCTTGCTCTGCTACCCAGGCTGGAGTGCTGTAGCACCATGGCAACCATAGCTCACTGTAACCTCATTCTCCTGGGTTCAAGGGATCCTCCCACCTCAGCCTCAGCCTGTCGCTAGGACCACCATACCAGGTTTTCTGTTTTTTGGGTTTTTTTAAGAGATGAGGTCTCAATATGTCACCCAGGCTGGTCTCAAACTCCTGGCCTCAAGCAATCCTCCTGCTTCAGTCTCCCAAAGCACTGGGATTACAAGCATGAGCCACTGCACCTGGCCACTGTCTATCACTGTCAAGCATCTCTGGGAATCTTTTCCCCATCTTAAGCATATGAACTGTCTTTCATTTCTATCTCTGGTACCTTAGCCCCTGGCACCTTGTGGGCAATCCCTGAGTGCTATCAGTTCCTCTTCTAGAATATTTTTAGAATATTATTTTCTGACTTTTGTTCACAGTCTGATAAGGTGTAATTGACAACACGCAGTCTGAAGTAATGTGTGTCTCAAACAGCTTCTATGTATATATGAATACGCTTTCTCCAACTAGGCTTACACTCCCTTAGGCTGGGTGCAGTGACTCACGCCTGTAATCCCATAGCACTTTCGGAGGCTGAGGCAGGAGGATCGCTTGAGGCCACGAATTTGAGACTGTCTTCGCCAATAATAGAAAAATTAGCCAGGCATAGTGGCCTACGCCTGTAGTCCCTGCTGCTGGGGACACTGAAGCAAGAGGCTGGCTTGGGCTCGGAGTTTGAAGTTGTAATGAGCTATAATGACACCACTGCACTCTAGCCTGGGCAACAAAGCAAGACTCTTGCCTCAAAAATAAATAAACTTCCTGAGAGTAACGGTCATGTCTTACAAATGTTTGTCTCCTTGAGGCCTGTCTCGTAAGTGCCCAGGGTCAGTGGTGATGTCGTTTGTAACTCCTCCAGTTGATAATCTTGGAAAAGATGAGCCCTGAGTTCATTTTTATTTTCATCATATAAATTTAGATACTAGTTTTGAACAAGTTTGAAATTAATTTTAGGATATTTTCCTTCCAAAACTGGTGGAACGTATAATTTAGGGGTTTGTGTACTGCCAGGCCTGCTGTAAATGGAGTCTGAGCAAAAGTGCAGTAGGACTCTGCTAGGCAGGTGCCAGGGTGCACAGCCAGGCCTGGAGGACCTCACAGGGGAAGACGATGTGGTGAGATGTGTGGGTGTTAGCGTAAATAAGGGCATCCACAGCCTGGTGAGTGGCATGCTTATCCACGACTATCCTGGGCACTCAGTAAACATCAGTAAATCTGATGTTTATTAAGTAGCAATGGGCAATAGTAATAGCTTGGGAATTCCCAGTTCTTGGGACTTTAATGTTTATGCATATAGCAAAGAAAAAAATGAGGTTTGATCAGTGTAAATATTTCGTAATTTATTTCTCTTTTCAAACAGAGTCTCTGTGAAAGTGGCAAAAAGTACATCCCGCCTCACGTGGGGCGAGATGGGGAGACAGTGGGCGCCCAGAAGAAGGAAGAACTGGAAAGGCTGAAGAAACACGTGAAAGGCCTGATTAACAGGTAACCTTGCAAAATTGTCACATAGTATCACTTGAAGAGGTTGTCTGTTTTCTAAAAATATCCTGGAACTATTCCAGGTATTAAAATAGAAGTGATTGGAGCAGGGGCTGTCCTGTTGATTAGGTCCTTTCTGGTCCTGTTCTGATGCACCCAGACCCAGACCTTGAAAAGGGGAGGACGCCCAGCTGTCTGAGTCTTTGAACCCTCCAGGTTTTGGAAGCAGCCAGGTGCTCTGGCTGTTGTTCCGAGCTGATTGGAAGCAGTGACAGAGGGACTCGTCAGTTACCCCTGCCCCTCAGCTCTCCGGTTTTGAAGCTTTGAAATTTCTCATCCCTTAACACCCTTTCTCCCATTACCTCACTCAGAAGCCCCCTCAGGCCCCTCCAAGCCCTCTAGAAAGGGGACCTCTTAAGATGCTTCTGACACCTTATCTAGTTTTGCTAGGTTTCAAATATGTATTGCTTTTTTGTTGTTTAACTTTTTATTTAGAGACAATCACAGATTCACAGCGAGTTGTCAAGACTGTACAGGGAGGCCCAGCACACCCTTTGTCAGGTTTTCCCTAAAGGTAACCTCTTACGTGGCCGGGGCACAGTTTAAAAAACAGCAGGAAACTAACGTCAGTGCAACCCATAGAGCTCGTTGGCGTCTCACCATTTTTACATGCGCTTGCGTGCATGTGCGTGTGGTTCTGCCCACTTTTATCACATGAAGATTCGTGTCCCTCACCACAGGCTTTCACACTGACCTCCATGATCTCACCCATCTGCCCCCTTGAATTGCTTTTGATTTATTTCTTTTTGATTAAAACCCAAACACCTTTTCTAGGAAGTATCCTGGAATTTTACCAAAACCTGATGTTTAACGCTGGGTCCAGTATTAGCACAGGTGCACAATGAATAATCTTCCGTGTATGTATATAGTCTTCCCTCCCCCCCCCCACTCAAATGGCAAACTTTTCTCAGTGTTCGGAAAATAATTCCGAATTTGGAACATCATTGCTCTCTGCAGGCTGAGTGAGCCAAACATGGCGTCCATCAGTGGACAGCTGGAAGAGCTGTACATGGCCCACAGCAGGAAGGACATGAATGACACCCTGACGGCCACCCTTTTGGATGCCTGCGTCACTGCCTCGGCCATGCCCAGCCGCCTGATGATGGAGCACGTTCTCTTAGTCAGCATCCTTCACCACACAGTTGGCATTGAGGTATGGTTGTACCTCTTCTCCACAACGTTAATGGTGTCTAAACGGTGATTATTTTAATGATAGGCTTGATAAATGCTTAATTTTGTAGGGGTAGGTTGTTTTCTTTTGTTAATTCCTGCTTTAACACTGACTCCCCAGATGTTGGAAAGATAATGGTTGGTGTGGTTTTACTACTGAGGTGTTCGTTGGCGGGAGATGTGGGAGCGCCGGGGCGTGGGTGGGGCTGCCTGGCCACGGCTAGCGAGGCCCTTTCTGTGTCCCTCTCCTCTGCAGTGGGCTCCAGCAGCCTTCCTGTGGGCCCCGTGTCGGGATTCACCTGGACAGTGTGCGCGCAGCATCTAGCACACTGCTGGCGCCTAACAGGTGCCGAGTCTGCCTTTGCCCCGCGCTGCCCCTTTGTGCCCTTCCTCCCGGCTCAGTGGCCTCTGGGGGTGAAGTCAGGGGAGCTCCGTGGCAGCGACCCTGGTTCCACATCCACTGCCCTCTTCCGGCCGTTCTCTAATCCTAGTCTCATGGAGTAAAGTCAAACCCTTCCTGTGAGTCTTCCAGTTCCCTCAGCGTAGCTGGTTTCAGGTGTGTCGAAGGACATCAGTCTGATTAAAGGAGTTTATACTGCGGCAGGTGAACGAGCTGACGATTAAGTGAACGAGATTAAGTGAACTCTTCCTGGACAATACAAAATTCACATTCAGAAGAATTTGTTACCCGTTTGGATCTTTACATGATGCGGTCTCTTTTGATGGTGGTTTTCTTAGTTTTTTTGCCTTCTGATAGCCCTGCTCTCCAAAATAGGCCGTGGCAGCAAAGCATCCCCCCAAATCTGATTCCCTGGTGTCTGTTCACACCCTTGGCAAGCAGCCCGGTGAGGTGACATTTACTGAAGCCCACTTTGCAAGCGCAGCAGACAAAGCACTGAAGAGTCGTGACGTTCCCAAGATCTCAAGGCTTGTTAAGAGTACACAGAGCTTGTTTTCTGCGCTCCTGAGCCGGCGTGCTTCCTACTGCAATGCTAGTCACAGTCTTTTCATTTTTATGTTATTTTCTCTCAATTATAGTCTTAAAAATTATTTGAAGTCTTATAGAGTGGGACAGTCCAGGCCTTACTTTAAAATGCACAAACTTGCCAAAACGAATGAGCTTTCCTGTCATGAGGGGTTGGTGGTGAAGGTGGTGTGGCGGTGGAGACACCGCCCGGTTCGGAACACGCTCCGCCACCCGCCGGCTGGGTTAGCTGCGTGACCTTGTGCCTTCGAGTCCTCCTCTGTGGAGTTGTCACGGTTAGCGAGTCAGTACAGGTAACAGGCGTAGAAGAGGTTGGCCCATAGCCAGTGCTCCTCAGAGGTTAGTTATTAACTCGTTTGCGACACGGAAGGAGATTTCCATGCTGAAATTCTGCCCTTGCTCCCACTTCTCCCAGCTGGTTTCCTACCGCTGCAGGTCTCCGTGCTATTCCTAGATAATCTTTGGAACCATGTTTTCCCTTACCTGGCAGTGGGCGCATCGTGGCAGTTGCTTGAAAGATGGTGACTTTAAGGCCTACTGGGCGTTGGGAAGCCGAGCACAGGGAAGCCTGGCACAGACCTGCGTTGTCGGCAGGGGACTCTCTTCTCAACTACACACGTCACCTCTGTTGTGAAAATCTGCAGCAACTACTTGAGAATTGCTCTTTTGAAGTAGTTTTATTTCTGAGAGGTATACTCATTTTCACGTGAATGTGAGTCCATTTTCTTGTCATTACAAAGTGTAATGGAATCGCTGGACGCTGTCCCCGGGGCCCTGTGATCACCGTAATTCAGGGCCATCCTGGGCTCTCTTAGTACGTTCCCCATCCTGCTGGGTCACGCTGCTGAGCTTCAGCACGCTTAGTCACCAGAATGGTTTTGGCGCAGGCAGGGGGAGTCACAGTGCAAGCCACAGCCGCAGCCCCAGCCACGCAGCGCCAGGAATTCCCTCGATTATTGTCCTGCTTCTCATTTAACCTTTGCTAATAGCATGAAGGACGATGAAATGACCTGTTCCAAGGGGAGGTCATTATCGTACTTCAGCTAATGACTCCACTAAAACTTCTGCCGGAGTGTGATGAACTCTCAGGATGTTGGTCCCATTAAACTTCTTTTAGTGATATACTGAGAAAAACAGCCTCGCGGGAATTCATGGAAGGAAAAAAATGTGCCAAAAACCGTGGTGTCGACTGTTGAATCGCTTCTGTAAGTCATTTAAAAATCAAAATCATCATCCTGGAATATTCTGATTAAAAAAAATCAGATCTATGTAAATTTGTGTTAGAATTCCCACTTCAGGATCAATGTGTGCTTAAAAAACTTTGCCAACATGAAATTTACTTTCCTGGGGGCCTGTCACCCAGGCTAGAGTGCAGTTCACCACAACCTCAGATGGCTGGGCACAAGTGATCCTGCTAGCTCAGCTTCCGAGTGGCTGGGACTACAGGTGCACACAACCACACCTTCCTAATTTTTGTTATTATTTTTTGTACAGACAGGGTCTCACTATGTTGCCCAGGGTGGTCTTAAACTCCTAGTCTCAAGTGATTCTCCCGCCTTGGCTTCCCAAATGCCACTGCACCCAGCCCTTATATTTTTAAATGTTATATTGTTATACTTTATTTTGAAGACATTAAATGGAATTTGAAATTCAAAATTTTCACAAATTTTGATGTGATTAAACAATTTGTGTGATTGAAAATATACCTGAATGGGCATGGGGGCTCACGCCTGTAATCCCAGCACTTTGAAAGGCTGAGGCCTGAAGATGACTTGAGGCCAAGAGTTCAAGACCAGCCTGGGCAACATAGTGAGACCCAGTCTCTACAAAAAATTTTAGCAATTAGCTGGGTGTGGTGGCATGCACCTGTAGTGTCAGCTGCTCGGGAGGCTGAGGCAGTAGGATGGCTTGAGCCTAGATATTCGAGGCTGTAGTGAGTATGATCACACTGCTGTACTCTAGCCTGGGCAGCAGAGTGAGATGAGACCCTGTCTCAAAAAAGAAAATAGACCTGAATATATTTTGTACCTGAATTTTTCTGGATGTCTACAGAGTTCTAGTTGCCATTTTTAAAATTATATTTGAATATAATATGGCGGTCATAATAGGAGAGTATACTCTTCAGGTTTATCTTCAGTGAAGGGGCTTGAATTGGGAGTTACAAATTGAAACGGTTAAGTCTCAGGTCTTTAAACACTAAAGAGTATGCCCAGTCCATCAGCAGTGGCCTCCGTGGAGCCACAGAGGCCTCCTGCCAGCCTCTGCCTTTCTCTGCATCCTTCTCACGTTGGAATTTTTGTGGTCCAGCAATGGTATGTGCTACTTCGCTGTTAGTTGTCCGTGAATCTCATCCTCCCCTGTGACTTTCACTGCTACTCATACATCTTCATTCACTTCTACCTGGATGTCCCCTAATTCTGCGGTTCCCAACCCCCGGGGCCAGGGCCTGTTTAGGGACTGGGCTGCAGAGCTCTGTTGCTCCCGTCTCCCAGGGTCCGCGGAAAAATTGTCTTCCATGAAAGTTAGGAATGTTGGGGGTGGCACACAGCAGGACATGAGTGGCGGGTGAGTGAACGAAGCTTCATCAGTGTCTACAGCTGCTCCCCATTGCCTGCATCACCGCCTGAGCTCCGCCACCCCCACCCCCACTGCCCAGTCCATGGAAAAATTTTTTTCTGTGAAACCAGTCCCTGGTGCCAGAAAGCTTGGAGACTGCTGCCCTGGCTGCAGTTTGTAAGTCCTAACCTGGTTTTATACAGCCCCACTCTCCTGTTGATCCTCACTTACTTGCTGGTTACCCGAGCAGAAACCTCGGAGTCCAGACCCTCAGCCTTTCTCTTCCTGTGCCGGGGTGTCCCAGGGCCCAGCCCTCCCTTCCCTGGGCTGGCGCAGCTGCGTCATTCTGGCCTTCAGCTCCCAGCTGGGCTGTTGGCATCACCCCCCGTTAACACCATGTCCCATCTCCCTCCAGTCTCAGCTTGAGCTGAGATTTGAGAGAAGATGATGACGACAATAATACCGGCAAAATTGTAAACTACCATTTCCGCCTCCGACTTTCGTTATCTCAGTTTTACAGAGTGAAAAAACAGAGGTTTAGCATCTTGCTTAAGAGCACACAGATTAAAATACAGGTCTTCCTCACCCTGCAGTACACGCATATGGAATTTGGAATAGAATGTGCCAGAACGGCAAAAAGAAAACCTTTCTCTTGCAAGTGACCTTGCTCAGCTCCACCAGGCCACAGGCAGTTCCTGGGCTCAGCGCTGCCCCCTCAGAGATAGCGGCTGGTTTATCTGCTGGCCCCTTCACGGCCCGGGGCCCGAGAACTGCTGGCTGAGCTGGGTGGGTGTGTTCACCAGCTGCCTTTGTAACCAGAGGTTCAACTCTGGGAAGCTGAGGCCTCTTGTTGATTGCACCCACGTCCCTCACTGTGACCAGTAGGCACCTGTGTGCTGGGCAGCCTTTGAAAGTACTTCAGGATGTATCGTTTTTATTCTTCTACTTTAGATGTCACTTACATTGTTCCTCATAAGAAATTAACTTGGAGTAAAAATCTGGGAAAAGTCTTTCAAGAAACAAGTACCATTAGGTAGTAGAACATTTTTAGAGATACAGATGTGTTTTTAACATTTTTAACAATTTCATTTTTCCAAGGAGTCAGGATGGCTGCTGGCCAAAAAATACCACTTGGTTGTTGATTTTGAAGAAAAGCAAGTATCATTGCAGCGAAGGACCGAGTACAGTGTGGCACGGCGAGCTGTGTTGTCGAGTTTGTGCCCCGTTGGGACACCTGCCTGGGCATGTTTTGTGTGTTAATCTAAAAAGTACTTTTTAAATTAGTTTGTTGAAGGGGAGAAGGGTCCCTTGGAATAGCGTTGCAATACCTTCTCTGGTTTCTCCTTTCAGGTTGGCGCTCACTTTCTGGAGGCCGTGGTGAGGAGGTTTGACGGCGCCTGCAGAAGGGAAGGGCAGGGGAGGGAGCGTGAGAACCTGTTCGTCATCGTTGCCCATCTGTACAACTTCCGCGTGGTGCAGTCGTGCCTCATCTTTGACGTTTTGAAGAAACTTGTTGGAACTTTCACAGAAAAGGATATTGAACTGATCTTGTTAATGCTAAAAAATGTGGGCTTTTCACTGAGGAAAGATGATGCCGTATCGCTTAAGGAGCTCATCGGCGAAACCCAGAGCAAGGCCAGCGGGGCCAGCGGCGAGTTCCAGGACCAGACCAGGGTACGAGCGCCTCCTTGACCTGCTTCCTAAGGGCCCCCCAGCTCACACGCTGGCCAGAACTTTAAAAATAAGTCTTTGGGGTAAATATTACACTACGTTTCTTCCCAGGGAAGCATGTCTCTGAAGGGGAGAGCACAGGATGGGAACAGCGAGTTAAATGATGGTTTAAAACAAAAGAGACAGAAAGTAGACGAGCGGCTGCCTGGGACCAGGGGAGCTGGGGGAAAGTGGGGAATGGCCATCAGTGGGTTTGGAGTTTTTCTTTTGGGGTGCTGAGAAAGTTTTAAAATTGATCGTGGCAATTGTTATACAGATCTGAATATACAAAAACCACCTAATTGTACACTTTAAATGGGTGAATTTTATGTTATGTGAGTTATAGCTCATTAAAAAGCCAGCATTTGGGGAAATCTCAGAGGAGGGTATGTGGGAATTCTTTGTACTATTCTTGCAGCTTTTCTGTAAGTATGACATTATTTCCAATTTAAAAGTCAAAAAAAAAAAAAATTAAAAGGCCAGTGGTGGGGGGAGTCTGAAAATACAGGACAGAGGATATCCGAGAGCACAGGTCCCGAGCGTGCTGAGCATGTCGGGGCTGAGGCGGGAGCGCAGACGGAGGGGTGGTGTTGGGGGTTGCTGGAGGAGGGCGGGAGCTGGAGCCACTGAGGGCGAGAGTGTGTGTCCAGGGTGGAAGCGAGAAGCACGCTCTCTGGGGAGTGGGCAAGGTCCCACTTGAGGTTGGGGGACAAATTTCTGTTTTAAAATACTATATAGCCCTGAAGAGGCTGAAGTTAGCATAGACTATCTTTACCTAAAGAACGTTCTGATTTTGTTGTTATTAGCAGTGATGACCACGCGCATCATGTAGTACTTTTCTTGCCAAGCTGCGTGATCAGTTGTTTAGACTGTTCGAAGTAACAAGACTTTATTTTTTTGTTTTTCTTGAAGATTCGGTTTATGCTAGAGACGATGTTGGCACTGAAGAACAATGACATGCGCAAGATTCCAGGCTACGATCCCGAGCCTGTGGAGAAACTGAGGAAATTACAAAGAGCTTTGGTGAGTAACTTCTTTGTTCTGAGCTTCCCTGTCGATGCAAACTCATCACGAAAACCCAGAGTCGGATCTGCGAGTCAGGGGCCGTGTCTGGTAAATGAGAGCGTTAGGGACGCGGAGTGGAAGCTACTCCTTCCTCGATCGCTCTCCCGGTGCTCTGGGTGCCCTGGATGCCATCATACAGAATGTCCACGTGCGGCGGAGCCCGGGGTAGCGCCTCCTGTGCCTCACCCCGAGGTGCCAAACTTGGGCTGCGCGACAGAATCATCCGATGCTTTCATAGAAGACCAGGGTCCCCACTGGGTGTGGGGGGCCGACCAGAGGGGCTGGGGCTCGCATGCTGCCCGCGCTGAGACCCAGCAGCTCCCCAGTCAGGCTGAGTCTTTCAGCCCCGGCCCTCACCGACCCTGGCAAAGCTGTGGCTACTCCTAGTCGTGTTCTCGCCTTCCACTGAGTCGGGGACAAGCTCAGTCCCTCTCCGCTTTTGGAACAGCTTTCTGAAGACCACATATTTAGCGCGGTAGACCTCAAACAAAATACTACGAATTTAAAGCGAGTTTGCATTATTCCAAACAGGTGAAGCACCCTAACTGCTATTGAGTCATCACAGTATTTGTGCAACAGAAATCCTGTTTTCAAAACAATGAAAAAGCTGAGTGTGATGGAGGTATGGAACATGAGCCCATTAAAAGCACGTCTTTTAAAAATCTTCTCTTTTAATCAGGTACGCAACTCCGGCTTGGGTTCTGAGACTCAGCTTCGAGTTTCCTGGGACAACATCTTGAATGCTGAACAGACGGGTCGCTGGTGGATCGTGGGGTCTGCCTGGAGTGGAGCCCCAATGATCAACAATAGTCATCATTTGCACCCGCAGAAGCAGCTTTCAGGGACGGTATGAGACCCCCGTGCTCAAAGCTGCCAGAGCAGGTGTCCACCCACTGTCTGGTCACGGCTTACCTAGGGCAGCTCCTTTATTCATGAGTGGTTGTTGAAATGTACTGTGTAGGCTTATTTGAAGGCCTTACAGAAATCACTGTTGTGTTATGATGTAATTCAATTCAGTTTCTGTTATTTGTTTTTACGGGATTTTTGTAAGTCCCAAAACACATTGCACAAAAGATCTAAAGATTGAACAGAATGAGGGGATACAGGAGAATCAGAACCTTCCTCTGTCAGATAGATGCCTGTTCTTGAGGCTTGACACAGGCTGTCTCCCAGAGATGTGGGTTCCAGCTCTTTGGCCATGGGTTTCAAATCATGAAAATTCTTGGCACTTCTTTGTAATTGTTATTGACTGCCATTCGTACTTTATCCAGATTTCCGTCCTTTCTGTTGAATGTCCTTCCTCGTTCCAGGATCCCATGTCATTCTTGGTGTTCACAGCCATCCAGGCTCTGACAGCGACCACCTACCTGTATTTATTTCATGGTTGCTTGCACTGAGGTCGCCCCACTGCTGAGAAGCCTCCCAAATGGAATGGTTTCCTCCCCTAGTGGCTGGCTTGGTCTCTTACTATGTATTTCCCCTGCAGGATGTTGGCCAGGAGTAAAGATCTAGCACTTACATACACATATTCACCTACAATTTAGAGTTATATTCAGGTTAAACCAATAGTATTTCTCAGGAAACAACTCTCTGAAACATTTGTGTGACCTGTGCATTCATCGTTCTTTCAGGTTGGCTCAGAGATCCTGGAACTCGCCCGAAAGCAGCGGATGAACACCGACATCAGGAGAAACGTATTCTGTACAATAATGACGAGCGAAGATTTTCTGGATGCTTTTGAGAAGCTGCTAAAGTAAGCGTTTTGACCTGTTTATTAGATGTTCTAAGAGAAAGTTTGAGTTTGAGTTTGGGAGATCGGGTCTGAGCTGTGGGCTTCTCTCCTTGCTCTCCTCTCACCCCGCTGGGGTCCGCGTGCTCTGGATTGTCATTTCGTTCCTCCTAATTTGCCACTGGCAGTTCCTCATTGGGACGTTTTGTGGAGTGTGAAGAGGGAGGGTTTTGACTGAAAGTGTCAGAAAAGCAGCTGGTAATTCTCAGTGGCTGTTGGTTTTCATTGCTTAAAAATACATAAATCTTCATAATAAAGTTATCCTTCTAATTCTTAATTTAAAGCTTTTGGTATAGTTTCTGTAATTAGTTGTAATGTTTTTAAAGTACCTGTGTATTTCTATAAAGTACTTCTAGACAGTTTAACGTTAATTCATTTTCCTTTATTTGCTTCAAACTCAGGATGAAATATAGGGAAAACACGGCTCGTTTTAGGATTTTGATGATTTTCTAAACTGGGTGCCTTGTTGAAGTGGAAACCCCAAGCTTTCTTTTCCTGTCTGTAACCTTGCTGTCTGTCTAGTATGTCCGTATGTCCCAGCTGTACTTAGTTTCTGAAAGAACTTCATTCGAGAAACACTCACATCATCCACTCAGAGGGTCTAGCTTCTTCTTGCACTGTGAAGGACTTCCTGTATTTTTCCTCTGGTTGACTTCATGTTTTAAGAAATTTAGTCTGTCAACCTATGTTTATAAAACAATAATTTTTTCCCATCATTATTCATCAGAATCATTAGCTGCTATTCTGAACTTTTTTCAGTCAACATGAATTGACATAAATACAGTGCAGCCAAAAATAAATGGGGCGTTTTCATTGCATGTATACCCTTAGCTTGAGTAGTGTGTCATTTCTGTTGAGTTTGGGATGAATTTTGTTTGTTTATTTGTTGGGGTTTTTCACAATGTTTTTTGGCTGACGTTTCTGTCCTCAGATCGTCTGCCTTTGTATAGAGGCAGCAGCTTCAACCACTGGAAACAACCCGCATGCCCTTCAGCTGGGTAAAGGGTCTGTGCGACGGAATACTTACCCACGCGGCCTTGCAAAGGGACATGCCACCAAGACCCACATGCATAGATGAATCTCTGTGTGTTCTGCCCAGTGCAGAAAGCCAGACTCGCATGGCTGCCTGCTTGGACTCCGTCTGTGTATGTTCTGGCAGAGGCAAAGCTGGAGGGACAGGAAACAGATGGGCAGTGGCCTGCGGGTTGAGGGAAGGGTTGAGGGCAGTGGCCTGCAGGTTGAGGGAAGGGGTCTGGGGGCGATGGGACTTTCTGTTTTGGTTCCAGTCCACACTCCTGGGACTGTACGCTAAAAAGGATGGATTTTGCCGTGTATACATTATACCTTTAAGTTTTAAAAATGAAAAAATCATTGCCATCATGAGAACCTGGCTTTAAAGGCACACACAGCTGAGTTCGGCACGATCACGGGCCTTCGTAGCTGGCAGAGAACACAGAGGTTGTCTCCTCCCGTCCTTTGCCACCTTGTCGGAAACTGGGGCCAGGCAGGGCCCATGGCTGGTGTCTGCGTTGGCTCCCCGTGACCAGACTTCCAGACGGCGTGTGTTCCTCTGAAGGAGTTCAGCTGTTACAACGGGTTGTTGAGTGACGTCCTAGTCGTTGCTATTTCTGTTTTACAGGCTTGGACTAAAGGATCAGCAGGAGCGAGAAATAGTTCATGTTCTCATGGATTGCTGCCTTCAAGAGAAAACTTACAATCCCTTCTACGCGTTCTTGGCTAGCAAGTTTTGTGACTATGAAAGGAGATTTCAGGTAACTTAGAAGGCCACCAGTTACGTGTGCTCTACTGTTTTTGTTTTATTTCAAAATATTAAGGGAGTACAAATGTTTTTGTTACATGGATACCTTTTACAATGCTTATGTCAGCTTTGAGTGTGCCCATCACCCAGTAGTGTTCGTCGTACCCGATAGGTAAGTTTTTACCTGCCCCGCTCCATTTTTCTAAACATTCTGGCTCTCAACCCACCTAAAAATGAGTTCCCTGAGTCAGGAGGCCCCGGAGGTCCCATTGACATGGTCCACCCTGGCTGCCAGGCTCATCTTCACTGCGGAAGGAGGGTGGGACAGCCAGAGGGGAGTGACAAGGGTCCACAGTGTCCTTGTTCACCTTTTCCTGCCACTATGACAGGGAGTGTGGCCAGGCTCACCGGAGCCCCTCTTCAGTTTGTAGCACACCTGTGTCTTCCTAGTGTTACTTATCGACCAACTTTCTTAAAAGCCTTATGTTGGTATTTGCTGATTTGATGGGGAAAAACTCAACAGAAAAGGATTATTGTGAAGCTATTTCAAACTACTCTCTTTAGGAAAGGACAGTGTAGTTGCCCCTAAAAATTTTGATTTTTAGAATATTGAAAATGAGTAAAAAATAGAATGCCTTTAGGTTATATTCTTAGGATTATATAAATATTTAATAATGTTACAATTTAACTTTTCCCTTCTTTTTGACTATGTATTAGATGACTTTCCAGTTCAGCATATGGGACAAATTTCGGGACTTAGAAAATTTGCCAGCTACTAATTTCTCTAACTTGGTTCATTTGGTGGCCCACCTATTGAAGACAAAATCACTTTCACTTTCCATCTTAAAGGTTTGTACAACGCATAAAATTATTTAAAGCAGTGAAAATGATGTGTGATTGCTTGTATCTGGTACTTTTTAACATTAGATTCTGATTTACCTGAAATGTGTTTTCATTATCGTCACCATCACAGAAAATGGCCAAGTTTTAACCTGTAGCATAAATCTACTAAATTGTAGTATAGTATAAGCAGCAAATTAAGGCCCTGTTAGTTGTTTGCTAATCTGAGAGAATCTGTTTTGGGGTTTGAGGTTAATGTCCTGGTCCTGTTATGAGATCCTGAACTGGTCACCAGTCACCTGGGAGACGGATGGAGTGAAGGAGGAGACTGGTCTCTGGAGGGCCCAGGTGTGTTCGCTCGCTTGAGAATAAGAGCTGTAGGCTCCTCCTCCCCTGCCATGTTTTGGGCCTTCATCGCCGATGAAGCGCAGCTGTTCCCCCAGAGTGGACCGTGAAACCTAGACGGAGGGGAAGGGATCCGAGGTGGGCCAGGAAGTCTTGGACGGTAGAATGAACGGGATCTGAATATCCTTAAAAAATCTTAAACTTTTGGACAGCCTGAGGGTCAACAGGAAGTGCAGAGCAGAGATGGTCAGGGCTGTTGACCTGTGCCCCGCTGTGGCGGCCCTGATGTGCAAGATGGCCTGTAGCTGCCGTTTCCCACTCATGTTTCTGCGTCCTTTCGTGCCATTCATCAGCACATCTGCACTCACCAGGAAGCCCTGGCGTGTGGTGGCAGGGTCTGTCTGCTGTGCCGGAAACCAGGGCACTGGGTCTTATCCAGACTAGGATGACTTGGAACATGAAAGATACCTTGTTGCCTTCTCTTGGACCAAATCTTGCCTTTTGGTCACTCAGGCATTGAGCTCAGTGTGGACTGGGGCGTGGTGCTGCTTGGGAGAGCAGGAAAGGCGCTGTGAGGTCATGTTCAGGTGTAGAACTTTGAGATGTTCTCAAAGATGCTCCTGGGCCCCAACCTTCCCAGAGGGGCTGCTCTTTAATTTGGCATTTCTCCTAGTTCTGTGCCTGTGCATCTGCAAATAGTACATAATATTTTTCTTTTTTTTTTTTTGAGACAGAGTCTTACTCTGTCACTCGGGCTAGAGTACAATGGCAACCTCACAGCTCACTGCAGCCTCAAATTCCTGGGCTCAAGTGATCTTCCCACCTTAGCCTCCTGAATAGCTGGGACTACAGGTGTTTGCCGTAATGCCCAGCTAATTTTTTTTCTTGGTTGAGATGGGATCTAGCCATGTTACCCAGGCTGGTCTCCAACTCCTTGGCTCAAGTGATCCTCTTGCCTCAACCTCTCAAGATGCTGGGATTACAGGTGTGAACCACTGCGCCCAACCAGCACGTAAAATTGTTTACATGTTACCCTCCCTGTGTGTGGACAGTACTGTGTTGTCAACAGGCTCTTAGCGTCCTCCTCCAGGTCATTTTTAAATTCAGTTTCAGTTTAAAGTTTATCCATGTTGATACCTATAATTCTATTGTATATAGTATTCTGCCTTATACAGTTTATGTATTCATTCATAAATGTTTAGATTGTTTCTGATTTTTTGATAGGTTTCTAGGAGATATATATGAGTTAGTCTCTTCTAGATCTAAATTTTGTGTATACGTAGTTATAATTAGAGGATGATTACTTCAGGGAATAGAGAAAGTACATGTTTCAATTCTGGAAGTCGAATTCCTAATTCATAAAGTGTACACCCTGTGAGCTTCACTCACCTCAGCAGCGGTGTGCGCCCCTCCAGCAGTGTGCGAGGACTCCGCCTCCACATCCCTGCCAACAGCTGCGCAGTTCTTAAAGCTGGAAACAGTCTCTTAAGTCAGGGGTGGGTTAGCGGGTGGAGAGGGGTTGACATTTACTATAATTAACTATATTTGCAAATTACTGAAGAAGTTGTCTAAATTGTGTAACTTTATATTTTTCTGTATACTATTAGGTAGTTGAATTCAGTGAATTGGATAAACCCAGAGTCCACTTTTTACGAAAAGTATTAAATATATTATTAATGGAAACAGAAGCTGAAGACCTTGGTTTAATTTTTGCAAGGTATGTTCACAGTTTGTTCTCATAAGACAAAAGAGAGAGGAGGACATAGTTTTCACTTGTGTTGGTTTGCAAAAGCAAGTTTGTTGCACTATGTGTGTAGCTTAATAAATCATTTCAATTTTTGTTTTAAGCTAATACCTTATGCATTAGATTTGAGGAATGTAAATTTAATAGCAAACTAATAATGATTTTTAGCAAATAAAATATGTTAAGGAGTTCTTAATTTAGAATTCGATTTTCAAAAGAAACAAGGTTATATCTCACCATTGTAGATACCCAGAATTGAGATGTAGGAGAGGCTGGCTCACCCCTGACGCGTGTTTGTACGATTCCTTTGCAGAGTGTCTGACAACCCAAAGCTGGGGATGCTACGAGAAGGTTTGAAGCTTTTCATTAGCCACTTCTTACTAAAGAACGCACAGGCGCACAAAAGTGCTGCTGAAGCCAACATGCTGAGAGAGAGAGCCGACCTTGTGACAAAGTCTCTGCAAGGAAAAGCGTCCCTGAGAATGTAGGCAGGGACAGGAGTGGAGGATGGGCCTTAGATGGTAAAATGTCCTTATAAACCCAAAGGCCTACTCTGTTGTCTGTGTGTAAGAGCTTGGGGAAGCTATACCCCTGTCGTTTTAAAATATTATATTTTGTGATAATTTTTTGATCCAAGGTCATATTGTTTGGGTTTTGAACCATTTTCAAATAACTATATACATTGGGAGTGGGAAAAGAAAGAAGGAGGGAGGGAGGGAAGGGGGCAGACACTGGACAGAGTGTTCTCCAAGTTTTGAGCCCGGCGTGTGTGATGTCTTAATTATTTTAATAGATGAAATCAGCCACTAGAGGGGGCAGTTATCAAAAAGAAATTGATGGATTTTTATCTTCTTTTACATTGGTTAAAAGTTCAAAAACCATCAGTTAAATGTGATGCTTGATATTTAATTAATTATTTTAAATATTTGGAAAAGTCAGTTGACCTAAGCCCTGCAATTATCATCTTATGTATGTTACAGTGCACATTGATGTTTTTCTTTAAAATAGATATGTATGTATCTAGCTGAGCGTCACCATGCCCAGCTGATTTTTCTATTTTTTGTAGAGACGAGGTCTGGCTTTGTTGCCCAGGCTGGTCTTGAACTCCTGGCCTCAAGCAGTCCTCCCACCTTGGCCTCCCAAAGTGCTAGGATTACAGGCATGAGCCATGGAGCCTGGCCTGGATAGGTGTTTTTCACCATTATCCATCTAACATTTTGACACAGTGAAGGATATTCTTTACTATTTTTATATATTTCTTCTGCCTATCAATTCCAAATTACAGGCATACTTTCTTAAACCACTCTTAAGTTACCAAATAGATATTAGACACTCAATGGGTGCCGCTTGCTGGCTAGGTTCTTAGAGGTGTAAACAGTAGAAAACATAATTATTACCTGCAAGGAATTAACATTAGTCTAGTGAAAGAAACAAATACACCCTACTCACTAAGTACAGAAAACTGATCCTGCAAGGACGTAGAACCCTCCTTGGATACCCAGCATCTGCCACAGATACCCAAATTGTTTATTGTTTTTCCAGCCCTTAAAATTTGCTTCTTTCTCTCTCAACTGCTGCAGACTTGATTTAAATTTCACCTTCAGTTGTTGAAAAAAGTCATTAAGATGCAAGTCCAGTTGCAAAACCCTCATGGTTCCTTTGGGCAGATGGGCACAGGCTCTGGCAATGTCATTCCTATGCTGACACCCCCCTGAAAGACACATTTTCACCTCGTGTCTTAATGTGGCCCTGCAGGGTATGTGTGCAGACACCGCGTGTGAAGTCATCAGTGGCTCCATGCATATCCCTAAACTAATGCAACATGAAAAACTGTTAGTGCTAAGAGTAACTGCAGAAACAACACAGAGCCTGGTCTTTCACATGCCTGTTAGCCCTACATTCAGAAACCTCATTTGACCTAAGGTCAAATTAAAACCGGATGTCTTCTGGCAGATTTTGAATTTCCATGACAGACAGTAGGTATTAAGAGTAAAGTGAAAGCCTTCGCTTTGTTAAGGGGCTTTTTAACAGCAGTGTCTTTGCTGGGTGGTGATTGGGGTATAACACTGGTTCTACTGAAGTGTCTGCCACGGTGAAATAAAGAGCTCGAGCTGGGATGTGAGCCACCCCACTGCTTCCTTCCTTGAGAAAGTCTTGCTGTGAAGAGAAGAATATCAGTTGAACTTACCAGTGTGCTTAATGACATACTCGATTTACATTCTGATGCAAGCTTCTGGTCTGTGGATCACATCTGAGTAGCACCAATGTAACTGACATGAATAAGAATTAATTATCGGTGCAGCTGCTGAGATTAGGAAAAAATACCACTGCAGTGGTACCATCTAACTTCATTATGTAACAGGTGCCGTAAACCCCATTTGGGGCATAGATGAGTTCAAGCTGATTTTTCTGCAGAAGATAAATTTCTATAAACAATCTCATTTTTATATTGTCTTTTGTTATTAAAACAAAAATGTCTCTTTCTTTGCCATAGAATATACTTGTGACTTGATTTATTACCTGAGCTTTGCATTTATTATTCAGCAGGTCATCCATAAATCTTTGCACATTTTAAAAACAAAATGTGGATTATCATATGTTACTAGTCATATTTTAGTGTAAATAGTAAGTAAATACATCTTGACCAAAAGCTACTATGAATTCATATAGGTTTTTAAAATTTACCTATGTTTGAAAAATACTGCAAGATGCTTAGATAGTCAGTGCTTGCTGTTATATATGAATTGTGGACTTTTTGCAATGCAGGTTGAGAACTCCTGGTGCATACAATTACTAAAAAGCTGTCTTCTAGGGGATTTCATCTTTAAAATACAGGTATAAGGAACAAACTTTTCAATGTATTAAAATGTATAAATAAATTTGTTTTTTACATTTTGCTTAGAGTACTGGTGAGTGTTTATTTTGAAAGAAGAGCTTTGCTGATACCCTAAGGTGGTCCATACCTTTTCTTTCCATGTTTAAGAAGCCTGCTTAGCCATGTGATTTAAGGGATAAAGGGATTCATTCTCTCCACCCCGCCCCTCAGAGCGATGTAAAGCAAATGAGGCAAAATGTTAACAGTTGGAGACTTTGGGTGAGGTTTATACAGGAGAATTATACTCTTGTAACCTTTTTGTAAGTTTATAATTATTTCAAAATAGTTTTTTTTAAGCATTCATAATTCAGAACTCATTCTTCAAAGATCTAAAATATTCTGTTCTTTCACAAAAATAATTAGACTAATTCAAATCACCTTTACCTCCTTTGGTAAAAACAACATTTAGGCCTTACTGTAAAACTGTGAGATTTACCTTAACTTTAAGATAAGTTTGGTTTCCTTCAGCTTGGTCAGCTGACAGCCTCAGCTCCCTCCCACTCTACCTGTGTTGACAGGTGACAGGAAAAGCCGGAGAGAGGAAGGAGGGGGAGGTCCTGCCATTAGCTGAGCTCAGGAGCTTCTGTATGAAGAACTGCACTAATGGGCTCGGTGTCAGTGTGCATCGAATTACCTGAGCGCTTTCGAGGTACGTAGGCTGCCGACCACCCTACATCCCACTAAGGGGTGAATCAGTTTATACGTGTGAGCTGGAAGATGCCAGCACCCTTCCCACCTTTGCGCGGTGTCCTAGCAGCCAGGTCAGATTCATTCATTCTCTCGGTAAGTCTAGATTTTTTTTTCTGAAACACTTGGGAGTCGCATTGTCAAATCCCTTCGCCCTAAATGCTTGTGCGTATCTCCTGAGGACATGAACATTTACTTCTGTACCCCCAGTATAACTTACCAAAGTTAGGCAACTAACATTGACAGAATACTAACAGAATGTCTCTTAACTTGGGTTTTCTGCTGTTTCCTGATAATTTAGGTTATACCTTTTCGTTACGTTCTCAGTGCATCTTCAGGAGGCACGTGATGGCTGTTGGTCCTTTCTCGTAAGTGAATACTTTGGTCGCTGGTTAAGGTCTGTGAGGGTTTTCCACTCTGTGATTAATGTTTTTCCCTTTGTAATTAGTAACTAGTGTGTAGGGAGCATATTAATCTATTGGAACATACCAAGTCACCCCACAATTGTTTAGGACAACAATAATTTATTCAGTTTCTGTGCTGATATTCAGGAGCATTTCTGGGTGGTTCTGGATCAGGGTTATCTTGAGGCTGCAGTCATGTCAGCCAGGCCCACTGTTGTCTGAAGCTTGGTTGGGGCTGGAGAAGCCACTTCCGAGGTGGCCTCCCTCGCATGGCTGGGCAAGGCAACTGCTCGCCATGGTGGGTCCAGAGTGGGCTTGGTGGGGCTGGTCGAGCATCCTCACAACATGGCTGCCAGCTGCCTCCAAAACAGGGATCCTCACCCAACGCCTTTTATGACATAGCGTGGGGAGTCGCACACCGTGCCTCCACGGTACTCTTGGCACGGAGGTTGGCTGTATTCCGTGGGGGAGGGGACTACACAAGGGCAGAAACACAGGAGGGGAGGATTGTCTCAGCCATCCTAGAAGCTGGCTTCCAGAGGGCTGTGTCGAGATTTGACTACACACCCTGTTCCTCACCAAACTTTGACCTCTCCCCCAGTTTTAGTACCCCCTGATGGTTCTTGCTTGAATTAATTACTGTAGCGGTGGGGAAGTAGTGATTTGTAACTCCATCATTCCTTCTCTGTTTATTCGTTAGCATTCAAAAATAAAAAGAAGCATTTCCCTCCCCATTTATCATCACCGTGGACTCATGGATTCTTGTTTTGTTCAGCGGATTATAATCTAGTACTAAGATTTTTTAAGTCACTTTATTGAGGTGTGATTGACATAAACAGCTGTGCATACTTCATGTGCACAACCTAGGGGTAGGTATACACTTGTGAAACCATCAACACCAAGGCCATAAACACACCTGCCACCTCCCAGAGTTTCCTACCACTCCCTTTAGTAGTACTGTTATTGCTGCTGCTGTTTGTGTGGGGGGTGTGCGGTAAGAGTATTTAACGTAAGATCTAACCTCTCAGCAAATTTTCAGTACACGATACAGCATTGTTAGCTGTAGGCCCCAAGCTGCATGTTAGATCACCAGAATTATTCATCCTGCAGAACTGAGACTTTGTATCCCTTGACCAACCTCTCCCCACCAGCCCTGGTAACCGCCGTCCTACTCTCTGCTTCTTGAGTTTGACTGTTGTAGATCCCGTTTAAGTGAGATCGTGCGGGATTTGTCTTTTCATGCCCGGGGACCTCACTTAACATCATGTCTTCCACGCTCATCCACGTCGTTGCAAAGGACAAGATTTCCTTCTTTTAAAGGCTGAATAGTCTTCCATTGTGTGTGTGTGTATACATGTCACATTTTCTTTATGCATTCACCTATCAGTGGATACTTAAGTTGTTTCCGTGTCTTGGCTATTGTGAATAATGCAGTGAATTTGGGAGTGCAGATATCTCTTCACGGTGCTAATTTCAGTTCCTTTGGATATTTACCCAGTAGTGGGATTGCTGGATCATGTGGCATTTCTATTTTTAGTTTTTTTTTTTCTGAGACAGAGTCTCACTCTATTGCTCAGGCTAGGGTGCCGTGGCATCAGCCTAGCTCACAGCAACCTCAGACTCCTGGGCTCAAGCAATCCTACTGCCTCAGCCTCCCGAGTAGCTGGGACTACAGGCACGCGCCACCATGCCCAGCTAATTTTTTCTATATATTTTTAGTTGTCTGATTAATTTCTTTCTATTTTTAGTAGAGACGGGGTCTCGCTCTTGCTCAGGCTGGTCTCGAACTCCTGAGCTCAAACGATCCTCCCACCTTGGCTTCCCAGAGTGCTAGGATTACAGGCGTGAGCCACCGCGCCCAGCCTATATTTAGTTTTTTAAAGGAACTTTCCTACTGTTTTCCGTAAGGGGTATAACCCATGTACATTCCCACCAACAGTGTGCAGGGATTTGCTTTTCTCCACACCCTCACCAACACTTGTTATTCTTGGTTTCTTTAACAGCCATTCTAGCAGGTGTGAGACGGTATCTCAGTGTGCATTTCCCTGATGCTAAGTGGCGCTGCGCGTCGTTTCATGTAACTGTTGGCTGTGTGTGTCTGGAGAAATGTTTATTCGGGTCCTTCGCCCAGTTTTCATCAGCCTTTGGTATGGTTTTTTTTTTCTTTTCTGCTATTAAGCTGTGAGTGTTAACTCCTTACCAGATACATGGTATGCAGGTATTTTTTCTCCATTCCTTAGGCTGCCTTTTTGTTTTGTTTCCTTTCCTTTCCTCTGCAGAAACTTTGCAGTCTGATGTGATCCCGTGTGTTTGTTTTTGTTTTTGCTTCCTGTGCTTTTGGGTTCATAGCCAAGAAGTCGTTTGCCCAGACCAATGTCAAGGAGCTTAGTCTCTATGTTTTCTTCTAGGAATTTTATGGTTTCAGCTCTTACATTTAAGTTTTTAATCCACTTTGAGTTGATTTTTGTATGTGGTGTAAAAAAAGGGTTGTTTCGTCCTTTCACTTGTGGGTATCGAGTTTTCCCAGCACCGTTTGAAGACACTTCCTTTCCTGATTGTGTGTACTTGGTGCCTTGTCACTTACTTAACTGTGTGGGGGGTATTTCTAGGTAGTTCATTCTGTTCCGTCGGTCTTTGTATCTGTTTTTATGCCAGTGCCGTGCCGCCTTGATTATTACACCTTTGTGTTAATAATATACACTCATGTGCCACATAGTGACATTTTGGACCACGTATATGACGGTGGTCCTATATGATTATAATGGAGCTGAAAAATTCTTTTCTGTGTTGGATGCACAACTACCACTGTGTTCCAGTTGCCCACGGGACTCAGTACAATAGCACGCACGGGTTGTAGCCTGAGAGCAGCAGGCCACACCGTACAGCCTGGGGACGGCAGGCCACCCCGTCTAGGTTTGTGCAGGTGCAGGCTGCGACGTCCTCACAGCGCCACAGCCAGCTGGCGGTGCACTTCCCAGAACTCGTCCCCCTGTTAAGTGGCACATGGCTATAGCTGAAATCAGGAAGTGTGATACCTGCAGCTTCGTTCTTTTTTCTCTAGGTTCCTTTGAAGCTCTTCAGGGTCTTTTGAGGTTCCATATGAATTTTAGGATTGTTTTTTCTATTTATGTAAAAAATGCCATTGGAATTTTGATAGGAATTGCATTCAATCTATAGATCACTCAGGGTAGTATGGACATTTTAACAATATTCTTTTGATTCATGAGCATGAGATAGCTTTCCATTTATTTGTGTCTACTTTATTCATTGTTTTATATAGTTTTCAGTACACAGAACTTTCATCTCCTTGGTTAAATTTTTACTTTAGAATTTTGTTCTTTTTGATGCTATTGTAAATGTAATTTTTTTTTAATTTCTTTTTCAGATAGTTATACTTACTATACTAGACTGTGGTGTTATTCATATACACACATACTATATATGTGTGTGTGTGTGTGTATATGTATTTTATATGTATTTGTATGTGTGTGTGTGTTTTCTTCCACAGTTCCCAGCTCATAACTCCCATAGCCCCTGTTACACAGTCTTCTGCTGCAATGTTGGGTGTATGAGGCCTCAGGAGCAGCCTTGGGAAACAATCTCTCTGTTCTTCCCTGCCCCAAGGCAGGACTCTAATCTTCCCCCTCCTTTCTGACTGTGGGTCATAAGACCCTCATTCCAGAGAGGGTCCTGCCCCATTCCCTGAAGGCTAATCACGTTTTGACATGGTTGTCTGTAAAAACTCAAAACAATAATGTGCAGAGAGCTTCCAGGTAGAGGTTCCTGGAGGGTAGCGCTCAGGGAGGGAATGGAAGCTCCACGCCCTGTCCCCCATTCCTCACCCAATGCATCTCTTCATCTGTGTCCTTTGTAATAGCCTTTGTAATAAACCAGTAAACATAAGTGCTTCCCTGAGTCCTGTGAGCCGCTGCAGCAAATTAATTGAACCCAAAGCGGGAGTCGTGTGAACCCCGACTTGAAGCTTGTCAGTCAAAAGGATCTAAAGCAGGGGGGCAGTTTTGGGGACTGAGCCCTCATCCTGTGGGATCCGTTACTATCCCCAGGTACATAGTATGGTAATTGAGTCAGAGGACACCCAGCTGGTGCCTGCTGCTTGGTGTGTCGGGGAAACCCCCACATTTGGTCACTGAAGTCTTCTGTGTTGGTGATCGTTGTGATGTGAGAGCAGAGGGAAAACATGGAGCAGAGGAAAAACTTTGGAGTTTTTCCCAAAGCAGAAATGCTTTTTGTATGTTGATTTTGTATCCTGTAACCATACTTAATTTGTTTATTAGTTTTAACAGTTTTTTGGTGGAGTCTTAGGATTTTCTAGATACAATATGATGTCATCTGCAAACAGAAGACTTCACTTCATCCTTTCCTATTTGGATGAAGTTTTATTTCTTTTTCTTGCCTACTCACTCTAGCTGGGACTTACTGATTTGCTGTCTGGATAATCTGTTGTCAGAAATGGGATGACGAAGTCCCTACTGTGATTATATTACTGTCATCTCTTGGCCCTGTTCTGTTGCTGTTTGCTAACACTAACATGTAAGGCAGGTCCAGTGGTGATGAACTCCCTTAGCTTTTGTAATCTGGGAAAGTCTTCATCTCCCCCTTCATTTCTGAAGGACAACTTTGCCAGGATGGTATTCCTGGTTGGCAGGTTTTTTTCTTTCAACACTTTTAATATATCATCCCACCCTCTCCTAGTCTACAAGGTTTCTGCTGAGAAATACGTTGACAGTCTTGTGCCGAGGTAGAAGGGGTTCTTTGCATGTGATGAATTGCTTTTCTCTTGGGGCATTCAAAAGTCTGTCTTTGACTTCTGACAGTTTGATTATAATGTATCTTGGTGAAGACCTCCTTATGCTCAATCTATTCGGGGTTGTTATTTGGGTCTCACGGATCTAGATGTTCAATTCCCTTTCCAGTTTTGGGAAGTTTTCTGTCATTATTTCTTTAAATAATTGTTTTACCTCCTTTTTCTGCTTCATCTGGAACTCCCATAATACATATATTGGTTTACTTGATGACAGCCCAAATTCCCATAGGCTTTCTTCACTCTTTTTCATTTTTCTTTTCTTTTTGTTCCTCTGCCTGGATAATTTCAAATGATCTATCTTTGAATTCACTAATTCTTCTGATTAAAGCTGCTTTTAAAGCTCTCTATTGAGTTTTTCAGTTCAGACATTGTATTCTTCAGCTCCAGAATTTCTGTTTGGTTCTCTTTTGTTGTTTCTATCTCTTTATAACTTCTCATTTTGTTCTTGTGGTGTTGTCCTGATTTTTTGTCATCTCCTGAAGCTCACTGAGCTTCTTAAGGTGATTGTTTTCAATTCTTTGTCAGGCAGTTGGTAAATCATGATTTCTTTGGGGTCAGCCAATGGAGCCTTATTTTGTTCCTTTGATGGTGTCATATTTCCTTGATTCTTGATGTTCTTTGAAGACTTACTTTGTTGTCTTTGCATTTGAAGAAGCACTCACTTCCTCCGGTCTTTACTGACTGGCTTTGGGAGAGAAAGACTTTTACCAAGTCATCCCAGCTGGGGATTCAGAGAGTCTCTCAGACCTTTTCTATGGATGCATCCACAGTACTCTTGTTACCTCTTGGCCAGCGGGGGGGAGGTCTTAGGACTATAAGCCTTTTCTCAATCCTGCAAAGCCAGGACTGATCCTGAGTGCCTCCCATTTTCCCTCATGCAGTGCCCTGAAGTGTTCAAAATGGTGCACCTTCTCTCAGTCCGGCACAGTCAAGCTGGCTGTGAAGATCCACACCTGCTGTTGAGCTCTATGTACTGTCTGTGGGGGTGTGAGGCACTATACAGGGGGAGGTGCATGGGGTGCTAGGGCATGCATTGCTTGGTTGAGGGGGATCCACAGTGGTTGTCCTATGGGGTTCATGGGAAGGCCTCTTGGTAGAATCTGTAAGCTGGTTAGCAGGATCCATGGCCAGATGTTGAGAACCAGACATCAGTTGCTGGGCCCTCCTTCCCCTTTTCCTGCTTCAGATGACGCAGCCATGCCAAGCCCTCAGTGTTCTGGGTGAGACAGAAGTGGGCCACCTGGGCAGCATCCCACGAGGCTGGGGAAGCCATTGCTCACTTTAGTTCTCATTTTTCACTGTGGAAGAAATGACAGGCCAAGGGGGCCTCTTTGGAGGAGAGGTGACACAGGTAAAATGAACCTTCTTCTTACCTTCAGTGTGTCCACTCTTGGATTTTTTTTTTCCATGGGATGGTAGAACTTCTCAGTCTGATTCTGGGCTCCCATAAAGACACTCTTGTCCATGGGTAATTGCTAAAATCAGTGTTTCAGGCGGGGGGTCTGGGGGATAAGGACTGGAATCTCCTATGCTGCCATCTTACTGACCTCTTCCTGTGATGATTCTTGTTCTTAAATTGCCCCAGATTTGGCCAGTGGGGAACCCTTCAAGTTGGCTCCTCCAGCCTTTGACATGTCCCCAACACTGTTCAGCATTTTCTTACTTCCTGGCATTGGAGATTCTAGGCTCAGCCTGTACTTCTCTGCTGTGCCCTACTTCCAGGGCAGAGCAAAGTACAGACCTAGAATTTATCCAAAGAGCTGTTCTTTTTAGTGGAGAATGAATGGTGTTTAGAAGCCAAGAAATGGACTTCAGGTGTGCTGGTTGTTCCTGGGGTGCTGTTGATTCTGGGCCCCTTCAGAGGACAGAGCCAAGAAGGAAACCATGTATCGTACACACACACCCCCATCCACACACACGTGCATCTTTATATTAAACACACAACACACACCCCATCCACACACACATGCGTCTTTATATTAAACACACAGCACACCCCACCCACACACGCACGCGTCTTTGTGTTAAAACCTGAATCCATACTGTAACTCCAGCTCCAATCCAATGCAGAGGCTGTTGCTAGCCACTCTGGTTCTGTATTCGTGCCTCCCTCTGCCAGTGATGGAAAACCCGCCTCTCAGTATGATTAACACACTTGCTTATTTGCACAGTCCTATAATACACATAAAATCGTTTTAGAATTGCTAACTATGCAACTGTGGAGAACGCGCATGATGAGTTCAAGATGTGGTTTGTGATTCTCTTTGTGTCGGCGCTGAGGAGCTGGAGTGAAAGCATAGCCTGTTCAAAGCCTCTTGAGTTCCTGTTTTCCTCCCTCCTCTGAAATGCAGATTGCTGCCTTTGTTTCTGTTTGCATTCCATTTTGGGTCCTCCATCCATTTGATTTATAAATTATAAATTATTTTTGACACTCTATTGTATTTATGAAGTTTTACTGTGTGCTGCTTGTGGAAATTTTTGCTTCTTCCGACACAATCCAGAGCAACTAACCTTTTAAACTCAAAATATTCCTATTTAACAGTAAACCAGATGAGGGTCTCCTGTTTGTCACAGCTTTGGGAAGTGTGGTTTATGACAAATGGAAGGGGTTGCGTGGCGTTTTATGGTTTTAATTACACAAGCGGCAACAGCCGGAGGTGCCACATGCCAGGTGCTGCTGACCAAGGCCAGCTAATGGGCGGCTGCGTGGGGACCGCAGCGCACGCCCTGCACAGCTGCGCACCGGTTTGCCCACGGCAGAGGGGCGTTACTGAGATCGAATGAGGTGAGAATGCTCTGAAAACTTCAGTCCCGCAAAATAACAGTGACTATTAATATACTGGCTTTCTTATACGTAACATTATATAGACTTATATGTCTTACAGTTCTTATTGTCAATATGCTGGTGTTAATACACAGTGTTCGCTTGGTTTTTATTACAAGGGGTCACATTAACAATCAGCCTGGCATAGCCTGGGCCGGGATCCTAATACCTCCAACCACTTCCCACTACTCCCCGCTGTGCAAGTGCCTGCCAGGGACACTGCCTGCCCCCAGGGAGCCCTCATGCAGGCAGCAGGCTTCCCGTCCTCCGGCCGGGCCACAGCCCTCCAGCAGCCCAGTACAGGAGCTCTGTCCAACAGTGGCGTCCGGAGGGGCTGGGGTCTCCTGGAGTCAGTCAGATGCTCTCTCTGGGCTGGGGTGTAGGAAAGGGCCGCGTGGCAGGGCAGGGGCAGGAGCCACAGGCTGGAGGTGAAGAGAAGGTGGACGCAGGACGCATCCACCGGTGGCAGCTGGGGAGTGGAGGTGGGGACTCCATGGCAGCAGGGCCGTGGCGTGGGAGCAGCGGATGCCTCGGCCATGGGGCCTCCATCGCACCCTCCTGGCCTCCTGCCTCTGCTGCTGGGGCAGGACCGCTGCGGGCTGCGCGTCTCAGGCTCCACGTCTCAGGGCCCGTTGCAGGAGGGCTCCAGATGTGATGCCAGCTGTGAGTGAGACACATGCATAGGCACATCTGGAAGGTGAGCAGCGCACATACTATCTCCCCGCCTGGCATCAGGGCCATGGACCTGCAGAGTTCCTCTGTAGCAGGTCCGCGTCTGGCTCTGGCTTACTGATGAGGCAGAGGAGGTGCTGGGGGCCTCACATGCGGGCTGGATTCCCCAACTCAGCTGGACCAGGCCCAGTGGTTGGAGCTTCCCACAGACTGTCCCTCAGGTCAGCCCTGGAGCCCGATGTGGGGCTGCCCCAGCCCCCAGGACTCCCGTCAGCACCTGATTCACCAATTGGCAATTTGCAAGAGTGGTTGTTTCTGTAGGAACGCTGAGGGCTGGGGGAGGGCTGGCAAGACAACGGCGGTCATCAGGGTGGCAGGGCGCCCCGCTGGTGCTCCCGCTCCCTAGAGCTGCTGAAATAACTTTGCTGCTGCTTCTTCGGCTGCCGTCTTTGTGGTCAAGTCCTGCTGGGACAAGAGGCATCAGAATGAAAGATCTTGCGACAAAGGGGTGCTGGTGGGTGTCGGAATTCAACAACTGACATCCTTCTGGAATCTCACCCTTTCTACAGTTCACTTTCAGCTGCAGTAAATACTGTGCAGTGAGTGTGCCTGCTGGTGAGGTCTCGGCCTCTCCAAGTCGCATCAGCTCGGGCCTCTTTTAAGGAGGACCCAGGTAACAGTGGGAACCCACTTGTGCCACCCACGGAGTTCAGGCCTGGAAGGAGGGGTGTAGACGCTCTGCTTGAAGAGTCCGGAAGCTCAGTTTAAGTCGGACCAGACGGGCCCTGCAGTAAAAGTGCTGAAAGTTGACAGGAGCAGCTGGCTCTTCCCGCTGGGGCAGGGATCGGGAGCCCCAGGAAAGGCTTTTCCAGAGGGGGTGATGTTCGGACTGGCTCTTCAGGGGGAGCTGAGGTGGCTGTAGAAGCAAGGGCGCCCGAGGCAGAGGGGACTGCGCGTGGGCAGCCTGGGGCGGCCTGCTTGGCCTCCCCATGACCGACATTGACAGCGGAGATGGACTTGAGGCCTGTGGAGGGCTTCTCCCCCGCCCGAGGAGTGGGGCGATCCTCTTGTCCACAGTAGGAGGCCATCAAAAGATTATCGGCAAGGGGTTAAATAGTCCAAGCTGTGTTAAAAATATTGCCAGACGGGAGGTGGCTGGGCCAGCGACAGGGAGGTCGGTGCATGAAGGGAGCCCCCAGGCAAGGCGGCAGGTGTGAGGAAGGAGGTTCAGGAGACCTTGCCAAGGTACTCACCAATCCGTGCCCCTAACGGAGGAGGCTGGGGGCAGGGCGCCTCCAGGAGGGCTGCGGCTCTTACATAGCAGATCTTGGAGGACATGACTTCAGCCACAGGTGCAAGGCGCGTTGGAATCCCTCGAGGAGAGCAGGGCCGTGAGAAGAAGAGGGTGGAGACGTGGAGAGGGCTGTGATGCAAGGGGGAGCAGGCCCTGGCGTCACCCCGAATCCGGTCAGAGACGCACCCAGGGCAGTAGTTGTGTAACAGTGGTGTCACCTTCACTGGGGGTTACCCGTGAGCTGGCATGCTGTGGGCTTCCTGCGAGCCTCGTCTCCCCAACTGTGAGGGCTCAGGGTGTCCGTGTGGGCGCTCATGTGCAGAGTGTCGTTAAAGGTCTGTGAAACTTAGATCTTCTTGTGAAGGTGATGCCGGCCAGGGGACTGGGGGCTTTTGTCAGCGTACGTTTGGTAGCGCAGGCTACATTGATCGAGGTGGCGGGAGACTGGCTACTCAGAGGTGGAGTTCACAAGAAGGGGACATTTGTCTGGAGCTGAGCTGGATAATGATGAAAAATGGTGTTTGCACGATAACATGATGAAAGGCAAACTCAGGCCAGCCGAAATGTTCTGAGGGTGCAGAGGTGATCTCGGGAACTCTGCGCTGTGTGTCGTCTCGCAGGCCGAGCTGTGCTGACCTTGAGGTGTCCAGCTGAGGTGGTGTGGCCACTGGCCTTCTCGGGTAGCGAGCCCACGCTTCTTCGCACTCCCCTCAGTGTGGGGTGGTGTTTCTGAAGGTGCTGACTCTTCCCAGTGAGGGCTGTTCTCTTATTCCCGCCCTGGGGACCAGCGTGGGGCCCCGGCTCACACCCACCAGTGCAGACCAGGCCACCCCTCACAGGGCAGCGCCCTCCGGAGGGAGGAAAATGGTTAAGACCAGCTTTTAAGGTACTCTCTACAGAAGATAATTTAGAATGGATTATTCATCCCATTTTACTTTGTTGGAGGTGTTTCCAAAGATACAGGGCAAATGTTTCCTCCTTTATGTTTTCAGTTCGCCAATTGTTAACATGTTGCCACATTTGCTTTTTCTCTCCTTTTTAAGTGTACATGTCCCTACATTTATATACATACACTTTTTTTTTTTTTTGAGACAGAGTCTCACTGTGTTGCCCGGGCTAGAGTGAGTGCCGTGGCGTCAGCCTAGCTCACAGCAACCTCAAACTCCTGGGCTCGAGTGATCCTACTGCCTCAGCCTCCCAAGTAGCTGGACCTACAGGCATGTGCCACCATGCCCAGCTAATTTTTTCTATATATTTTTAGCTGTCCAATTAATTTCTTTCTATTTTTGGTAGAGATGAGGTCTCGTTCTTGCTCAGGCTGGTTTCGAACTCCTGAGCTCAAACAATCCGCCCGCCTTGGCCTCCCAGAGTGCTAGGATTACAGGCGTGAGCCACCGCGCCCGGCTATATACATACACTTTTACACATACATGCCTTTTGATGGAATCCTTTGAAAGTACAGACATCACCACACTCACCCCCAAACATCAGCTGCGTTTCCTAGGAGTGAGGGCATTCTCCACATAACCACACGACCACTAATGGTCATTTTCTAATTCTGTCACTCCTACGTTATTAGTTGCATTCTTTAAAAAGGAGTCTTCCTCTACCTCCTTCCCTTTCTCCCATCAGAGGTCAAACTCTGCCTGTCTTCAGCCCACGGAAGTAGTCACACAGCGGACTGGATTGGGTGGGCTCCGTGAAGTGACTCTTCAGAGGTCGTCACTCGCAGAGGGTGTGCGCCCAGCCCCCCCAGCTCCCTGTCCTCCCAGGCTGTGGCATGGCCTTCTGCCTGTCTGGGTGAGGCCAGGTGGCGGCAAGGCCCAGATGTGGCTTGCTGATCCAACTGCACCACCCTGAAGCTCCACCCCATTGCCCTCCAGGGCCCAGTATCCAGGTTTGGGGTCATTTCTTATCATACACTGGTATGATGCTGTTACATTGTCCATGGACTGCTTTAAAAATAAGTAAAAAGGTTAAGCTTCATTCTAGAGCAGTCGCACTGCAGCTAGGTGATGACCACTTCACTCTGTAGGCCACTGGTCGTCGTAAGGTCTAGAAGGGACCAAGTTCATCAGCCCTTGCCGGCGTCCTCCCCTGACCACCAGCCCCCTGCGCCACCCCTCTGCATCACTGCTGCTTACAGTCAACTTACCATTTCCCTTTTCTCTGACTGTCCAGGTGGGTCTGTGAGCACCTAGAACGACCGCCCCAAGCGCTAGGATGCAGGATGGGCTCCCTGGTCCCTTCTCCACCCCGACCTTTCGTCCTGCTGACGGACAGTGCAGGCAGGGTGACCGCTGTCCTGGTTTTGTCCTAGACAAAAGGGGGCTCCTGGGTTGCAGGACTTTGAGTGCTCCAACAGGGAAGGTCCTGGAAAACGAGGACGGGGTGGTCACCCCAACTACAGGGGATGCCAAAATCTACATGTACAGATGGAGAACGGGTAGCGCAGTGCAACGAGAGTGAGAGGCTGCCCCAGTCACGGCGTCCATGGCCACACCGCAGGGCACTGATGACATAGGGCCTGTGCCAAGGAAGATGTCCACCCAAGTCGCGGCGTGTGTCTCTGTCCTCAGCATTGTCGATTCCTCTGTTTTCATCAGCAGCTTAGAGAGCTGGAAGGCCTCTTATCAGTTTGCTGAGAACCTAACATCAGCAAGAACAGGGTACTTTCTAGCCCTGGGAGCCTGCGATTTTATGACACATGGTGAGTTCTGTGTCCTTCAAAGGCCCTAGTGCTGTGTTAATCACAGGTCGGTTCTTACCTAGATAAAGGAAGTGCCTGGTTATCTTGGAGAGCAGAACCTGGTCACTTCTCACTGCAGTGCAAATAGCAGGGTCTCTAAACTCATTCTTCCTCAGTCCCCGCGGTGAACATCATTGCAAGGGTCTAGACTAGTGTCTATTTTATAATTCTTAAAAGCCAACAGATAATCCAGGATGTTCTTGCCACCTCCAGGGAGATTATCCTTATCGAAAGTAAAGCGAGAATTGCGAAAGTGCCAGACCAGCCCCGAGGCACTGAGTGAGGCCAGCCCAGCTCAGTGCTGTGTGGCAGGCGCCTGGCACCCACCCCGCGCCCTCAAGCACTGGGCTGTTGTTAGTACCTCATTTTGCCCAGTCTAGGCCAAATCTCTGATTTCCTAGAAAGAGTTGACCCCAAGCAGGTATGCCCAAAGGCACAACTGTCAGACAAGATGTAAAAACAACACAAGCAGCCCAGACTTCTAGTAAGTACTTACCCAGTGCTTACTGCTTTTAGAAGAGCAAGTTCACACATTCAGGGCATAAACCACACTTATTCAGCTTGTCATAAATACAGTGCGATTATTTGAGGTTTATTTTATCCTCAAACTTGTGATCAGCAAAGGAAATACACTACAGTTGGGTCCCAGGCTCGCCGGATGACCCACGGCAGTTACTGGCTCTTGCCCTTTCTGACTTACGCGGACAGAGAGAGTTTAAAGCCCCTTTTCGTTTTCTTTTTTTGGTTGTTTTTGTTTGTTTGTTTGTTTTGAAACAGGGTCTCACTCTGTCACCCAGGCTGTAGTGCAGTGGTGTCATCACAGCTCGCTGCAGCCTCAGCTCCTGGGCTCCAGTGATCCTCCTGCCTCAGCCTCCCGAGTAGCTGGGACTACAGGCACCACCATGCCTGGCTAATTTTTTCTAATTTTTGTAGAGATGGGGTGTCTCGCTCTTGCTCAGGCTGGTCCCAAACTCCTGAGCTCAAGTGATCCTCCCACCTCGGCCTCCCAGAGTGCTAGGATTATAGGCGTGAGCCACCTCGCCTGGCCTGCTCAGTTTTCTGAATCAGACTTAACGGGGTCGACAGAGTCTGTTTTTTTACTTTAGCAACAGTGGAAACAGCGCTGATAAATCAACCCTGGCGGTGTTCTGGCCTCACACCCAAGCCTGGGCGTCTGGGCTGGGGCAAGGCTGCGAGCACTCAACGCAGGACTGAAACAGCGAATCCCCACACAGGATTCGAGAGGGCACGAGTGAATGAGTGTCCCTTTGGTCCTGTGGAGTGACACACGCATGGTATCAGGAAATGTTGGGATCGTAATTTTGCCATCTGTCACTCCTCAGGGGCGTGGGAGAATCTGAGTTACAGCCGCCCCTGGGAGCCTCACAGACAGGCTTCCAGCAGCCTCCCAGGGCCCAGCCTGGGCACCTGCTTTCATCCTGGCTGAGCTCTTGTGAATGCCGCGGAGAAGCAGAAACAGCCACTAGTACTGAGCAGTCTCCTGCGGGAGAGGCGGCTGGGGAGTGTCCTCTTGGCCCAAGCTGACCAGATGCAGAGGGAGGAGCCCCGGGCCCTGGCTTGACTCCCATGCCAGGCAAGCGCTCCTGCGCCACTGGGCACTCTGCAAGCTTAGTCAGGAGTCAGGGAGGGCCAGGAACCCAGCTGGGATCTGCGCCCCTCCTGCCCTCCTTTTGACCCAAATCCATGTCGCTCAGTTCTTAAGGCTTTAGGCAGCTCTTAGGGGAGCTACTCTTTATGTAACCCAACGGGACAGGGGGCGGGGACCTTGTGCCTTTCATCCCCAGGAGCCTCCCAGGGCCTGGAAGCACAAGGTGCCATTGAAGCCGCCCCCGTGGGAAACCCCTGGCCACCCTGAGGGCTGTCTGCCCGCTGAATGGGATAATAAAGCACTTTGTTACCTGTGGGTGAGAGGCCTGATAAAAGCAAAATATTATCACACCATCTGTGATTAGGAGGCAGCTGGGCCCTGGGGACACAGTAACATTTTTGAGTAAATATAATTTATTTCTGTTCTCTGATTATGAAGGTCACGGTGTTTGAACCCTCTGGGAAGGCCTCAGACACATTATCTGCTCACACATAACTGGGAGAGAAAACACCGGGGTCATTAAAAGCAAATTACTGTGTTTTAGGAAGACAGAAGGGAGAAGGAAACCTCGAGGGCAGGGCCTGGGGGGCCGGGATTGCCCAGCAATCCACCTGCCACCTGAGGTGTGGATCTGTCAGGAGCTCCCTGGGGTTTCTGGAAAGCTCTCTGGCTTGTGAAAGAATTTTGGAAGGAGAGTGCGCTGTGCGAGGCTGCCGGTGTTTTCTCCCGTGTGAAATAAGGAAGGACTTCCTAGAAATGCGAAACCGGCTCTGCTTCTGATTTTAAATTTAGCAAAGGGCTGACCTGTGTTTGCTGCACTGGCTTTATTGTTCCGCGTGAAGGCTCCGGCAGGCAGATGACTGTCTATGCCCCCCCTCCCTGTGCCAGCCCTGCACGCTTCTCAGTCCCCAGCCCTGGCATCTCTGGGGGTGTCCTCGTGAGCTAAATGTAGAGTGCAGGAGCCTCAGTAAGTCCACATCAACTCCTCCACTCAACTTGCGCAGGTCCGGCTGCTGCGCGTGGGCTGGGGGGCAGGAGACTGAGGGCCCCCTGCCAGGGGACTGTGGGGAGACCGGTGGTGGGGGGCAAAGCGCATGTGTCTTGTGGGTGACTCAGCATTGCAGCGGGGAAGGCGGGACTGAGGAAGACTCCTGAGCCTTTGGCTCAAATGCCTGTGTGGATGGCGGTGTCCTTTGTAGAGAGGGGACACCGCCTCCCTCAGTAGGAAAACCAGATCAACTTACGGGGTCCTTTTTATGGAGCCGTCTCTGTGCTGGACACCGTGGGAAGTCAAAAAAGAAACAGCACATACCTGGCATCGCAGGAGTCGCACATACAGAGAAATAGCATAGAGACGCCCAGGCCCTGGGTGGGAGGAGGCGGGCAGTCACTGCTCCGTGGAGCAGTTTGTGTTGGGAAGAGCAGGAGGCCTGGGGTATAGACAAGGAGGACGGCGTCACGACACTGTGAGTGTGCCTACTTACTGGTGGTTACCATGAGAACTGTTATGTTGAGTATATTTTACCACAATAAAAAAAAAACAAAAAAACGAAACAAATACCCGTTGGCCCGCTTCTTCCCTCGGAGTAGAGCCCCCACGTGTAGCCAGGTCCGCGGACAACCGGAAGTGAAGGCTCAGTCCCAGTGCCCCGTGAAGCTTGGCGCGGCCTGGAAGAGCAGCAGCCGTGGGAGGGAAGTGAAAGGGCCACTCTGCGAGCCCCGGAGGGTGCACACACAGTGCCCCTCACCCCTTGTGTGCGCTGGGACAGGAGCGCAGGCCATCGTCTTGGACCAGGAGGGAAAGTCCTGTGTTTAAGACGAGCAATGAGATGAAGGACCCGGGTCCTTGGACGGCCTGTGTCTACAACAGAGGGAAATAAACTTGTGCCTGTGTGACCACTGTCATCGTGGCTTCCTGTCACCTGAGCCTGACCCCGAAACAGTATCTGACACAGTCGGTGCATTCCACACCAGCAAGCTCCTGAGGGAGACGCAGACATTCCGCAGTAAGAATACAAGGTGGCATCGTCATGGCGTGGTGGTGGTCTCGCAGACATCGCCTTCGTGCCCACCCCTGCGACCCTCCTGGGAAACCCGCCTCCCGCTCTGTGGGCGCGTCGTGCTGTGCCGTCCACGCTTCTGCTGGTGCCCGGCACGGTGTCGGGTCCGTGAGAGTTACTCAGTGAATATTACTCGAATCAATAAGGCAGTGGTCCAGGTGACAGTTTCTAGGCTGGAGCTCAGTGATGAACTCGTGAGGACCTGACTGGAAATGCGAGCTGTGCCAACTAGGTACTTCCTGCACCAAATAGCTGCTTCCGGGCAACAGGCCGCCCCAGCGCAGGTGCTCACGCCAGGCAAGCCCGGGAGGGCAGGAGTGGAGAGAAGGAACCGGGCAGGGCCTGAGGCTCCTCAGGACAGCAGCAGAAGCTGACGGGACGAGACAGGTGCTGCTGTGCCCGACGTCGCAGAGTGGGACACCAAGGCATGGGGAGGTGAAGTCACTTGCCCAAGGCCACCTGGTCAATGACAGAGCTGGGATTTCCACCCACACATTTCACCTCCTGGGCCCGACTCTTGGATTTCTGTGAGTCCCAGAGACTCTTTATGAAGACTCTCCCCTCCCCTCCTTCCTTTGCTGACCCCCGGCCCACCCCCACATCTTGTCCCCAGACTCAGCCTGAGAGATTTGAGGTCACTTCTTCCAACTGAAGGCCTCCCAGCAGGGCAGAGACGTCCTGCGGAGATGATGGGCTGTCGCCCAGTGTAGGAGGTGGGGGCGAGTTTCGGTTCCGTATTCATTTGTTTGCATCATTAGTCAGCGAACAAGTGTTGATATTAATATATGAGTATGTGGAGCCTGGCACTCTACAGATACCAGACACCAGCCCTCATGGCAGCCCTGTGGGACAGGAAGTGTCAGAGTCCTTGTACAGAAGAGCACCTCGGGCGCAAGGCGGCCAAGGAACCTGCCGGCACACAGGCTGCTCCACTCCGGACACAGTGACCTGCATCCCTCCTGGCAGAACGGATGGACCAGGAGAGGCGGGGGTGGGCTGGGTCCAGGCAGCAAAATCAGCACCTGCAAGCTCATGGCAGCAGGCACACGCAAGGAGGGGAGGCTGCAGCGGGACCGGGCGAGGAGGAGGGCGGCCGGCATCATTCCGTGCAGATGGGCAGGGCAGTGGGCAGCCTCCTCTTGGCTGGAAAATGAGAATTGGTGCCCAGGGCTGGACTTTTGCTCAGGAGTTTCCTCTTCCTGACTCTCTAAAATTGGCAGTAAATTTATGTGAAAACTGGCTGGGCAGGGTGGTGGTCACCTGTAGTCCCAGCTACTCTGGAGGCTGAGGCAGCAGGAACACTTGAATTATTTTTTTTGATACAGAGTCTGGCTCCATTGCCCTGGCTAGAGTGCCATGGCATCAGCCTAGCTCACAGCAACCTCAAACTCCTGGGCTTAAGCGATCCTCCTGCCTCAGCCTCCCAGGTAGCTGGGACTAATAGGCATGTGCCACCATGCCCGGCTAATTTTTTCTATATATATTTTTTCAGTTGTCCAGATAATTTCTTTCTATTTTTAGTAGAGATGGGGTCTCACTCTTGCTCAGGCTGGTCTTGAACTCCTGACCTTGAGCGATCCACCTGCCTCGGCCTCCCAGAGTGCTAGGATTACAGGTGTGAGCCACCGCGCCCGGCCAGGATCACTTGAGTTTGAGACCAGCCTGGGCAACATAGCAAGATGCTGTCTCTAAATAAATAAATGAGTAAATTTTCAATTTACTTTGCCCAGATCCACTCACTATCTATGGCAGCTATAGACTACAAAATGTATTTCTTTGTTTTTCACTGTAGCTCTCATATCTTAGCAAACTGTATTTCTTAAATAATAAGACTGGAAAGTTGAAATGACTCCTCGATCATGGGCTGCAGAATGAATGTTGTATTAGCAGGCATGAAAACAACATCCGTCTCCTTGCACATCTTCATCAGAGCTCTTGGGTGACCAGATATGTTGTCAATGAGCAGTAATATTAATGGAAGAATCTTTTTCTTTTGAGCAGTAGGTCTCCACAGTAGGTTTGAAATATTCAGTAAACTATGTTGTAAACAGGTATGCTTCATCCATGTAACAAAAAAACACTCATACTCCCTAAATCTACTGAAATTAAAAAACGAAACAGATGTGCTGTCATCTAGGCTTTGTTGTTTCGTTCCCGGGCACAGAGTAGATTCAGCATAATTCTTAAGGGCGTTAGGATTTCCAGAATAGTAAATGAGCATTGGCTTCAACTTAAAGTCACCAGCTGCATTAGCCCCTCACAAGAGTCAGCCTGTCCTTTGAAGCTGGGCATTGACTTCTCTCTAGCTAGGAAAGCCCCAGATGGCATCTCCTTCCAATAGAAGGCTGTTTCATCTCCATTAAAAATCTGTTTTTTAGTGTAGCCACCTCCATTGGTGATCTCAGCCAGATCCAGATCACTTGCTGCAGCTCCTGCATCAGCCCTGGCTACTCCACCTCCACTGTAATGCCACGGCAGTGGCTTCTTTCCTTAGGCCTCATGAACCACCTCTGCTAGCTTCAAATGTTTGTTTTACAGCTTCCTTGCTCCCCGAGCCTTCACAGAATTGAAGAGAGCTGGGTGGCTCATGCCTGTAGTCCGATGCCTGTCACTGAGGTGGGAAGATCACCTGAGGCCAGGAGTTTGAGGCCGCAGTGAGCTGCAGTTGCGCCATTGCACTCCAACCTGGGTGACAGAACAAGACCCTGTCTCTCATGAAAAAGAGAGTTAGGGCCTTGCTCTGGATTAGACTTTGGCTAAGGGAATACTGTGGCTGATTTCATCTTCTACCCAGACCACTCAGACTTCCTCCATCATCAACAATAAGGCTGTTTTGCTTTCTTATCACTCATGTATTCACTGGGATAGCACTTTCAATTTCCTTCAAGAACTTTTCCTTTGCTTCACAATTGGCTAACTAGTGAAAGAGTCAAAGAGGCCTAGCTTTCAGCCTCTCTTGGATTTACTTATTTATTCACTCATTTATTCATTTATTTATTTAGAGACGAGGTCTCACTCTGTTACCTAGGCTGGAGTGCAGTGGCGGGATCATAGCTCACTGCAGCCTCCAGGTCCTGGCTTCAAATGATCCTCCCACTTTGGCCTCCCAAAGTGCTGGGATTACAGACACGAGCCAAGGCACCCGGTCCTTTCTTTGCTCTAGACATGCCTTCCTCACTAAACTTAGTCATTTCTAGCTTTTGATTGAAAGTGAGAGACGTGCATCTCTTCCTTTCACTTGAACTTAGAGGCCATTGTAGGGTTGTTAATTGTCCTAAGGTTTGTGTCAAAGGGAATAGAGGCCTGAGGACACAGACAGTGGAACAGCAGTCAGTGGAGCAGTCAGAACACACAAAATATTGTTTGCTGCCTTGTATGAGCAAGGTCCATGGCACTCCAAAACAGTTGCAATAGTAACATCAATAATAATGAATTTCAAGACTTACCAGAATGTGACACAGATACACAAAAGGAAAACACGCTGTTGGAAAAATGGTGAAATGGGGTGGCCATACACCTTCAATCTGTAAAAAACAAAATATCTGCAAAACGCAGTAGAGCAAAGTGCAGTAAAATGAGGCATGCCTGCACTTAATCTGAGGATATATGTGAGTGTAAAGAAAGACCTGGAATAAATTAGTCATGAGCGTAAACTGACCTGCGTGTTGAAAGGTAGTGTGTACGTGGGGCAGACTGGAGAAGAAACACAATTTGCATTTCCTTTGCAAATTCGTCTATTTAAAAGACACGCTGCACTTTCCTATCACGGTGCTGGTCTCTCTGACGTGAAGACCCAGAGCCACCCGGACCTCGGCCCGGGCCTCCCCGGAGGGACCGACAGACGCAGTTTGCAGGAGGCCGCTAAGCTCCCGCCTGAGCCGGCTGCCCGGGCTGCAGCCCGCCCGCGCTCAGGAAAACACGGGGCTGTCGTTCTCACAACTGCCGCTGCCGGCCTGATCCTGGCCCTTTTTCCTCGCTCTTTTTCTTTTTCTGTTTCACCGTAGAAGAGGAGACGTTATGCTTGGGAGAATGGATATTAAGTGGGAAGATGAACCGGACTATTAAGAACAACAAATGCAAAACCACGCGCATGGGCGCCGGTCGCATGCGTGGAGGATCCGCGTTGCCTCCGCTGCCACCGTCCGCGTCCTCAGTGTTGGCTTCCCTGGCGCCCAGAAATCCTGCGGCTGCGTTTCCGGCGCCTCTTCCAACGCCCTGGGGCGGAGCGGCCCGGAAGCCCGGCAGGGTCAGCGCCCCCGGAGCGAGCCGGGCGGGAGGCCCGCGCGGTTCCCACCCGGCTGGCGCCCCCGCCCCCCGCGCCCCCGGCCTGACCCCGCGCCCCGCGCCTCGCCGCGTCCCGCCGCCCCCGGGCCGAGATAAGCCCGCGGGCCTTTGTTCCTCCCCCCAGCTGGGTAAACCGCGCCCCGCCCCTCGCCGCGGCGGCCGGCTGGGGGGCGCGCTTTGTCCTGCCGGAGCGGCGCATTGTCCGGCGGGCTGTGTACACTGGGGAGGGGGCGGCCAGGTGCGAGCGCGGAATGCAGGGTCGGCGCGGGGCCGGGGGGCGGGTCGCGGGGGTCCCGCCCAGGCCGGCCGCCCCCGCAGGTCCGCGCTCGCGCGGCGCTGGACGTGCCGTGGACGCCGCGTTTGCCGTCCGCGTCCAGTTTGGGACACACCTGGCAGGTCGTAAAGTGATTTACGAAGTGAAAGTGTTAAACGAGGCCACCAGCTGGAGGCCCGGCCGGCTTTATGAATTTTATTAGGTGCCCTATTATGGAAAATAAACTTTAATCCGACCATAAAAACCAAATCTGAAAAACATACTTGCCCTTGTAGTCCGGAACACTGCGGCATTCTTGGTGGAGGTCACACCTCCGAGGGGATTAGTTTTATTGGGGGAGACGCCGCGCGCCGCAGGACTTTGACACTGGGGGGCTGCGGGGACACCCTCCGCGCGCGCACCCTGCGCCGCCCACCCCGGGGCCGGCCGGGTCCCCTCCGCGCGTCCCGGCCACTCGCCAGCGCCGGCCCAGGCGGGGACTCCGAACTGCCGCCTGCCCCTGGGGCACCGGGGCCGCAGGGTCAGGGACCGGAACCCGGGAGGCCGCCCCGCGCCCGCCCCACCCCGCAGCCGCGGAGCCGCTACCCGCTCTCCCGAACGTCCCCGCAGGTCTGAGCTTCCCGCCGAGGCGGAGGGGAGGCGGAGAGCGTGGGAGGAGAGGTGAGGAGCGAGGAAAGAAGAGGAAGAAGGAGGAGAAGAGAAAAAAGGAAGGAAGGGAAGAAAGAAGAAAGGGGGAAAAAGGGAAGTTTATAAAACCGTCTTAACCATTTTTCAGCATACAGCACAGCAGTGGTAGCTTATGCACATCGTTTGCAGCAGACCTCCAGAACTTTCTCATCTTCCCAAACTGAAACTCTGTCCCAAATAAACACTAACTCCCGAGCCCCCCAAACCACCGCTCCACCTTCTGTTCGCAGCAGTTTGACTCATCCAAACTGACCCTCATGTAAGTGGAATCACGCAGTATCTGCCTTGTTGTGACTGCCTTACTTCGCTTAGCCTACTGTCCTCAAGGTCCGCCTTGTGGTACCAGGAGAAAGGATTTCCTTGTTTTTAGGACTGAATAACACTCGACTGTATGCACACACCGCTTTTGCTGGTGCATCGTGTGTTGATGGACACGGCCGCTCCCGCCTCTCGGCTACTGTGAATAGTGCTGCCGCGAACGTGGTGTGCAAACCTCTCTTCAAGATCCTCTTTTTGATTCTTTTGGACACATACCCGGAACTGAGACTGCTGGATCATGTGGTGATTCTAGTTTTAATTTTTTGAGGCACTTCCATGTTGTTTTCCATAGCGCTGCACTGTTTTCGTTCCCACCAACAGTGCATGAGGGCCCCAGAGTCTCCACGTCCTCACCGACGCTGGTCACTGCGGCGTTTGTTCCCTTGTTCTATCTCGTCCATCCTAATGGGTGTGCAGTGGTATTTGTGGTTTCGATTTGCATTTCCCTGATGATTAGTGATGTTGAGCATCTTTTTGTATGCTTGTTGCCATTTATGTATCTTTAGAGAAATGTCTATTCAAGTCATTTGCCCATTTTCAAATTGGATTGTTTTGATTTGTTCTTGAGTTGTAGGAGTTCTTTATATATTCTGGATATTAACCCGCTGTCAGACACATGGTTTGCAAACATCTCCTCTCCTTCCTAGGTTGCCTCTCACTCTGCAGATTGCGTCCTTTGTGCACACAAGCAGCTTCTCAGTTCCGTGTAGTCCCGTTTGTCTATTTTTGCTTTTGTCGCCTGTCTTTAGGTGTCACAGGAAGAAAGTCCTTCCAAGCTGCTTCCGTCTGGAGACCCGGTAGGGGAAAGCTGGTGGTGGGGCGCGAGTCCATCGCCTCGCCCCTATTTCTGGTTGTTTCTGTACTCTCCTGACTCCCGCACTAACCCGTCTTCTCTCTGGCCGCCCACCTTTTGGCCAGCTCTCCAGGAGGGGCTGGAAGGGAGTCCGGAGGGCTGTCATCTGCAGGCCCTGTGCAGACTGTCTTCTCCTGCCGGGAAAAGGGCTGTACCCACACGCTGTTGTGCACCCTGCAGAACTCACACAGGGCCAGGCCCTCTTTCTGAGGGCGGAGAGCCTCTCATTAGTGTGAAGAAAATGTGCCAAGAGGTGGAGCCCTCGTTAGGGCAGGGGGCCCTTGTTGGGGTTCTAGGCGACAGAGTCAGCTTTGGGAGGAGACCCTCGTTGGGGACCCAGCAGCTAGGTCACAGTGACCTGACCCCGCCAGAGTCTCCTCCCACATCCTGCTTATTTTTGGGCACAGAGATCCACGGCCGGGATGGCGACGGTACAGCAAGTGTTTCTCCACGGGGAGGCCTGGGGCCTGCCTGCAAACAGTGCCTTGACCTCCCTCTGGGGTCCGACTGTGTAGACTTGGCTCTGGATCCTGAGAACCGTGTCCTTAGGGCTGCAAGGACTTTGTGCCCCCGCGCTGGAGGGCCAGGTGCATTTTGAGGCGCGGGCCCTGCGGGCGACCCCTGCCCCAGGTCGAGCCGAGTCGGCGACCCCAAGTGCAGCGCCCCGGCGTGGGGGACGCGCCCCACGAGGCGGGCGGGGCGGTTCATTAGGCGGAATGAATTGTTCACTGTGCCCCGAGTGGGTGAGGATGAGCCAGTGATTATATTTAAATTTGCTATAATTGATTTGGGGAAGAGCTGCTGTGACAAGAACGAATTGATCATTAAATTTATTAACGAGATAAATTCCGCTGCGAGTGAGCGGCTGGCTGGAGACGCAGGGGCCGCGCGCAGGTCCGGGCTTCCCGGCGCGAGTCCCGGCGGAACCCGCCTCGCTCGGCTGTGGGGCTGGGGGAGGGCGGCCTAACGGCGCGGAGGTCTTCGGCGCCCCTCCTCCCCGACCGCGAGCGGCGTCCCCGCCTCGGGCTGCAGGATGTTGCGCCCCTCTCCAGGCCCGGGCCTCCCCCCTCTCTCCCCCTCCCGGGCTGCCCAGGCTTGGGGTGGGGGCGCTGAGGCTGGGCTGGCGGAGCTCAGGGGAAATAACCCCCAGATGTGCAACCGGCCTGGGGGAGAGAGCCGTTCAGGCTGACCCTCCTCAATGTGTTAGAAATTAGAGAGAGAGATGTACGGATTGCAGATTTTTTTAAAAAACCTCAAAGCATCTGTCTTCCCTCTCTCCTTCCCTCCCCTCTGATTTGCCACCCCCTTTCCTCCGGGTTCTCTCTGAAGCACGAGCCGCAGCCACAGTCCCGGGTCCGCAGAGCACCTTTGGACTGCGGGCGGCGGCCCGGCCCTGCTGCCCGCCCGCGGCCGCCTCTGCGCAGCCCAGCGCCGCGCCCCGACCTTGGCTGCGCCGGGTTTATGGAAGGAGCCGCGGGCGATAACGAGCTGCAAGGGAGGACATTAATCTCACCCAGCCCTGAGGCAGAGGAGCGGCCGTAATCACCCAAATGAAACGCCTGGCTCTTTTGAACTCATTTATCAGCTGGGGGGAGGGCGCTGCTCACCCACCCGGGTGCTGGGGAGAGAGTGACAATCACCGGAAGGAGGAAGGCACCCAGCCGCGGAGGAGCGGTGTCCGCTGACCCCCGGTCTCCGGGGCCCAGGGGCAGTCGCGGGCCGGGGACGCGAAAGGCAGCCGGGGAGCGCAGCCGGGTTGGGCCCGCATGTGTGCAGCACATGGGCCTTCGGCGCGCCCGGCGCCCGCGTGATTGATGGCGCGCGCCGCCCGGGTTTATTAACCCGGAGCCACTGCAGCCGTGGGCGGACGACGTCAGCACAGAGGAGCCGACCTGGCCACGCGGGGAAGGTCCCGCCGGCGGGGAGGCCGTGGCGGGGGACAGAGGGAGGCACCCCAGCTCGGCGTCTTCCAGGAAAGAGCACGAGTAGGCCCACGGTCTGGCGACCGCAAATGCCACCCAAGTCTAATCGTTGGAAGCTTGTTTTGTGAAACGTTCAAATGGTGTATTCCCACTTCTGGAGCGCCGACGAAGCCTGAGGATCCCGCAAGGAAATTGGAAAATGAACACGCCGAGTCCACCGTCACTCTCCTGAGAGTCACTTGTCCCGGGACAGGTGTGAGCCAGGCGCCGGGCACGCGCTGACACCTGGCCTTAGGTATTTTTACTAACGTTTCACACCTGCGAGTCCGTGCGGCAGGCGTGGAGGTGGTCCTGACACTCATTTGCGATTCCGATTTTCACCCTCGGGTGTCAACTGCAGAATGGACACGCTCCCCATCATTTCAACAACCAAAATAGTGAAGCCCACTTTCGTAACACCCCCCAAAAGATTTTCACTCTCATCCAGTAAAAAACCAATTTATTTTACATTCCATCGTGGGCGATGGGAGAAGCTAAATAATTTAGCATGCATAAGTAGACGTTTCTTTTTTATATATAAATACAATATACAAAAATAAAGGCAGTACAGTTTTGAGATTTCCAGCAGTCTGAATGCTCATGACGTAAGTTCTTTCCCCCTAAGATATATAAGCATAAAACCTTTTCTCTTTTTCAATGCTCAGCAGAACGGCGTTTCCAGAGACGGTTTCAAGTTTCAGAGGTCATTTAACACTGTGGGTTTCCACCTTCTCTGGTGAGGGACGAGACGAGGCGAGGCCTCCCCGGGGAGAAGTCGGTGCTTCTCACAAGCACCTCCCCCCGACGAAATTTGATTTTAAAAGGACTAGAGTTCAAGTTTGAGCCCGCTGTGTCTCCCTCTCGCTGCTGTCGAAGAGCAGACGAGGCGCTGCGGCCCAAAGGGGACGCCCAGGACCCGAGGCCGAGGCCGAGGTCCCCAGCTCCGGGCGCGGCGCGCGGTCGGGGAGGCGCAGAGCCGCGCTCGCAGCCCGAGGCCTGGGCCGGTGGGTGCGGGCGCAGGGGGCTCCGAAGCCTCCGGGCCGCGGGCTCCTACTGCGGCGGGGGCTGGCGCCCGGGCCCGCCGGGCCGCGGGGGCGGCGAGTCGTCCTCCGAGGAGCAGTCGGAGGACGCGGCGCGGGCGCCTGCGCCGTTGCTGTAGGGGAAATGGTCCTCGTCGTCCTCGTCCTCGTCCTCCTCGGGGTCACTGTCCCTCAAGTCTCGCAGGCGGCGTCCGCCGGCCTTGTCCCCGGCCGCGGGCGGTCCGAGCAGCTCCTGCGCGCCCTGCTCCTCCGCGCCGCCGCCCTGCCCTGCGCCCCCGCCTCCGCCTTTCTGCTTCTCCGCCTCCTGCGCCGCCTGCTCCTTGGCTTTTTTGCTGCGTTTCCATTTCATCCGCCGGTTCTGGAACCAGATCTTCACCTGTGGGCACGAGCGGGCGTGAGAAAGCGGCCATCTCCGCCCTGGGTTCCCACCTCCTGCTGCCCAGCCGCGTGCACCCGGGACCCGCGGGCGGACTTGAGATGAAAGGACTTAGGTGCCGGGGAGGGGCTGGTAGCTTCCTTTCCTCCCCACCCCTTCTGGTCAGCAAACCCCAGAACTGGGCTGGGGGCTCCAAGGAGGTTTGGACTGTCCCAACGCCCCTGGCCATTGACTTTCTACCCGCCGCCTCGGTCTGCGGCTGGAGGGCCAAAGCAGCAGGGAGCATCTCTGTGAACTTCAGGATGTTCCCTCATCTCTTTCTGGAGCAAAATTTCTCGAATGTGGCCTGGGGACCACCTTCTTCAGAATGAAGGGAATGGTGGTTAAATGCAGATTCTTGGGCCCCACCCCAAACCACTGAACCAGACCGCTGGGCTCAGGCATATGAGCCCTTGCGCCGGCCAGGTGGACCCTCCAGGCGCAGATCCAGATGCCCAAGACAGCGGCGGCTCAAGAGTGCAGAGGTGACAGTGTCTCGGGGGAGGCCAAGAGGCCCTGGGGGCGGCGGGGGGAAACGCGCACCTGGGTCTCCGTGAGCATGAGCGAGGTGGCCACCTCGAAGCGCTTGGGCCGCGACAGGTACTTGTTGAGCTTGAACTGGTGCTCCAGCTCCAGCAGCTGCTGGCTGGTGAAGGCCGTGCGCGGCCGGCGGCACTTCCCCAGGAGGTTCGACTGCGCCTGGGCTGCGGTGCGGAAAGGGCAGTGAGGTCCTCAGCCCCCTCTCCCCCACGCTGCCCAACACCACTTCCCCAAAGCCCAGGGCTGCAGCGCCCGGCCCTGCAGAGCGGGGCTGTTCCCTCAGCATCAGCACCCGCTCCCCAAGGAACAGGCGACTCAGGACCCAGAGTGGAACCAGCAGTTTGGGTTCCATGGGATCAAGTCTTTTTGTCTGGGACAGCGTCTGAGTGTCCCCATTAAAGGGGGCCTGTCACCTGGGCGGGCCCTCTCCACCTGGGCCAGCACTGGTAGGAAGAGGTTTGCCCAGAGCCGGAGGAGCAGTGCCCGGAGGAGCCAAAGCCCCTCCCCCTCCTCGCTGCACCTTCGGGGATTTGGGTTCAGATCCCTACTGGGGTGGGGAGGAATTGGTCCTGTGGGGCAGGAGCCCCACCACCACCTCCTTAGAACAGAGGAGGAGGAGGAGGAGAAAAACAAACACAAGAGGAAGGGAGAGAGGGAAAGAACCAAATCTGGGGCCTAAATGTGTGTATTAATCAGGGACTCTCCCACATTTCAAATTCTTTTTCTTGACAAGCCGCCTCCTCAGGGAACAGGGGGCAAAGCCCGGGAAGGTTGGGAGCCTTTTCAGGCCAATTCTCATTACGAAAATGAAAGGCAGAGGCAGAGGCGGATCTGGCTTTCTGTGTGTTCAAGGAGGCCTGTCCGGCTTTATTTACATAATTTCGCACGGTTACATCACAGAGAATTTTATGACCTCAAAACGAGACTTCCCTTGATTTCCCAGGAGCCTACAAGTGTTAGACAATAAAAGAAAGAAAGCAAAGGAAAGAAAAGAGGCCAGCCGGGCCTGGATGAGCTCAGGTCCCCCGGGATGGGCAATTTGCTTTATAGGAAGGCCCACGCCCCCTGCTTTAGTTAAACAAGGCCCGAATTCCCAACTTGACAATACATTAGAACTTTAATTAAAACACTGGCTCCGAAGGGACCATTTGGGAAATGCCATCCAACAGGCAGAGACAACCAATTAAAGGAAACCAAACAGGTTTTCCAGTGCCAGAAAGGAGAGCTCGGGACACATTCCGCCGTCCTGGCTGCACACCTACCGTGGCCCTTTAGGACTGTGCTGTTCAGATTCTTTTTCCCAACTCAGAGCTGGCTGTGTTCTTAATGTGCCCACATCTGGGTCAAGATGAGGAATCAGAGATGGGCAGGTGTGTTGGCAAAGGTATCCCTCTTTAATCTGTTTTCCAAGTGACCTTGGGCTCTGTGAAGGTCCCAGAAATCACCCCGGTGGCCATGGAGCCCTAGAAGGCTTGTGTGGAGACCACCCGCTTTGGACCCACCCTGGGGGCGACTAAGTGCCCCAGGTCTGGGAAATGCAGCTCATATTGGAAAATCCGTGTTGTGGCTTTCTATCAGAAGGGGCCCAGAAGGGTGTCCTGGTTTAAGTGACTGACAGGGGGTTAGCAGAAATGTCTGGGGCTACTGCCCCCAAAGAGAGGTGTTTGAGAGTTTCCCTCCTCTTGCTGGGAGCCAGTAGGAGCTGGCTCTCCAACGGAAGGGATGGGTGGCCATTAGGGCCTTCTTGGAGCAGAGCTGGGAAAAGCCCGGGGTGGCTGTGGGCAAACAGTGAGCATGCTGGGATTTTTCTCACCCTCTTGTGACTTCTCCAGCCTCTAGGGTCCTAGCTTTTCTCTGTTTAGTCACAACCATGGCTTCTAGCAGAGGAATCTGAATTCTGGAGTGTTTACTTCTGTTTTCTTTTTTGCTTTTTCCCTTCCCTGCCTGCATTTCCCCAGTCTAAACAAATCCACTCAGACAGAAACAATAGGGTCTCTTTGTTTGGGTGTTCGCGGCTGGAAGTGTAAAGCCCTATACATCTCTTACTCTGGCCTGACTCAAAGGTAGCTGACCCGGGTGGGGCGAGCTGGGAGAGCCAGGCCTGGAGCACCAGCCCCTGTGTCTGTGCGTGCCAGGAAAGCCAGAGTGGGCCCAGGCCTCCGGGGAGGTGTCCAGCCTGGGTGAGGAGGAAGCCCTCCTCCCAAGCCTAACGGCTCTTGGATGGGGGGTAACTGGGCCTGCCTCACCCCCACCTTGAGGAGGAAGTCGATACCCTGTTGGGCACCATGGATGCAGGGGAGGGGCACCTGCTGCTTAGAGTCCTTGCATTGCTTAGTTCAGGCCAGGCCATCTCCTCCTCCGACATCGCACCCGGGACCCAGAGCCCTTCCAGGGGAGGGTGGCGCCCCAGCAAGGGCCACTCCAGGTCCGCCTGGGCCCTGGCCTTGCAGCCCTGGGCCTCCCGAAGCCTGTTTCTCTAGTTCGCTGCTCCTGGAACTCTCCCTTTCCCGGGAGGGGGCGGAGGTCTCTCTAGAGGTCAGAATGGGGGACCAAGCCAAGTTCCTTTCCCGGTGATAAGCCCCTGGTGTCTGAGACGCACACCCCCATTCCCAGGCCGGCTAATGCAGGGCGCTCTTCAGCTCGCCTTCCCCCGCCACTTCCTCCTATAGCCCGCAGGTTAATCATTAGATTCCAGTCTCACACCTCCAACTGCCCCTTCCCCTTCAGAGAGGAAGAGAAGGCAAGGCCCGCGCGTGGCCATTTTAATAATTCGCTGCCAGTCTCTCCCGCGGAGCCCGTGCGAGTCCTCGCAGGCCGCAGGCAGAGCCGAGGCGGCTCGCAGCGCTTCCATAGCTCGCTCTAGGAGGAGCCGAGAGCAGAGGGACGGAGGTGCCGGGTGGAAGCGGATGCGCGAGAGAACCGCTGCCGTCCTCCCGCACCCGCCCGGGGGCTGCGTGGGTACTCACAGTTGAAGTCGGGCATCTTGGGCAGTATCATGCCCGCGGTGGACGCGCGCAGCCACTGGTCCAGCTGGAAGGTGCCGGCGCCCAGCTTGATGGGGTCGGCGGGGTGCGCGGGATGCGCGCCCTGCACCTGCGGGTACGAGTAGGAGAGCGCCGGGTGCTGGCCCGCGAGTGCGGCCGCCGCCGCCGCCGCCGAGTAGCCGTAGACCGGGTGGCTGTAGAGCGCCGCCTGAGCCGGGAGGCCCGCGCCGCCCTGCGCGCCCCCCGGGTGCAGACCCAGCGCCAGGCCCCCCGCGGCGGCGGCGGCGGCGGCGGCGGCAGCGGCGGCGGCGGCGGCAGCGCCCGGGTGCGCGTGGTGGTGGGGCCCCCCATGCCCGCCGCCCGTGCCGCCGGTGCCGCCGCCCGCGCCCAGGAAGCCCGGCTTGGGCAGCAGCGCGCAGTGCGCGGCCAGCAGGCGAGGCGGCGACGGGCTCTCGGTGCGCAGGCGGTCGGCGGGCGCCGCTGGCGGCTCCGAGGACGCGGGGCTGCAGCTGCCGCTCGTCCCGCCGCCGCCTCCACCACCACCGGGGCCAGATGCCGCGGCCGCGAGCGACGTGACCAAGGCCAGCGGCGCGCTCTGCGCGGAGGCGGCTCGCGGAGGGTCCACCGCCAGCAAGGCGTCGATGCGGAAATTTTTGGATTTTTCCATCGGCTCGTTTGGGACTGACGATCAGGGCCCGGTGGTGGGTGGCGCGGCCGTGTGCGGGCTCGTAGAGTCTGTGTGTGGCGGTGGCAAGCCCGGGTGCTTGGTATTGTATCGTGATTGTTTGCCAATAATCAAAGTCGCTGCCGGAAACTCAGCCCAGGGAGACCATGGTCCGGGCGCCTCCTCCGTGCGGGCCCCGCCCCGGGCCGCGCTCACGGGAGCTCACACTCGCACAAACTCCCACGCGAGTGCTCTCGCACGTCTGGGCCTGGGAGCCCGGCTCTCGCGCTCCAGTCCTCAGCGACCGCGCCGAGGCCGCTGGCGCCGTGGTGGGGACCCGCGCCCCTCCGCGCACTTGAAGCTCAGCGAGCTCTCCCATTGGCGCGCGCGCGCGGGGCCCGGGGAGGGGCGCCGGCTCCACCATTGGCCGAGGGGCGCACCTGTCACCGTGCGCCGCCCGTCGCCCCGCCCCTGCACCGCGAGGTCCTAAACAGCTCAGGGTGCTGAGCCGGGACGGCCTGGCGGGGACTGCGCCTGGGGCCGGAAGACTGAGCCGCAACCTAGGGTCCCTGCCCCGTCCTCCCGAGGGTGCTGAGCAGGGCGGCGGGCTCTGGCAACCCCTGGTCCCCTGGAGAGCCCCGCGGCTGCCCTACTTCCACTCCCGAGACACCTTGTCGCGCTCACGACTGGCGTTTCCTGGAGCCAGCAGTACGCGTCCTCTCCCGCCCGCTCATCAGCACTTGAGTCTGTCCACTTGTGCCTCGGGGAGCCCAGCCGTTTCACGCTTTCAAGTGCCCGCGCCGCGCCCAGACCTGGCTGCTCTGCCGAGTGACGGCAGCTCACTGAAAATCACTGTTTCCCGAGCCCTCTCTGCTCCTGGGTCTCACGGTGCAGCAGGGGCGGTTTGTGTCCCTGTCGCCAGCGCTCTGAGCGTCGGGCTCTGCTGTTTGCCCTGGGAGGTTCCCGCATTTCAGGTGGGGGGGCGGGCAGGGGGAGTGGTGCGTGTGAGCTCGAGTTTGGCTTCAGGATCCTCGCTGGAAGCCCCCACCCGGCTCACGGGCAGAGTCTGCGCGCCCTCGGCCGCCTTGGAGACCTCACCAACGTGCCATTGAGCGCGTCCTGGACGACAAGCTCTTCCCCGCTGCCGGGATGCCCGTGGACGTGCGAGCGTGGGGGGATGGAGGGAGATGCAGTTTCTCTCCTGCTGCCACGTGCGTCCTGGGAAATGAGGAGGAAAGGGTTTCCCGACTGAGCGAGGCAGGTGCGATTGCAGACCTCCCTGCCCACCGCCCATACACACACTTCAAATATTTACGGTAAACACACTTCCAAGGGCTTTTCCGAAGCCCAGAGAATCCACACACAGGCCAAAAAGTCAGGCGGCCGCAACAGCAGGCTTTGTGGATAGCTCCACTCAGCAGTTACCTTCCCGAGCAGCCTGCCAGGGAGGGAGCCTCAGGTCGCCAAGCCAGGGCTGCCCACGCGGGCCAGGCAGGAGTAAGGAGGGAGGGGCTGTGGGAGGAGCAGCGGCCAAAGAGAAAACCAGTGCCAGGGAAACTTTAAAATCAGCAGCCAGGGTGCTACAAGGGGGTATTTTAAAGGCAAATCTAGGGACTGGGCAGTTTCTCTTCCAAAGCTCTCTTGCCTAGGTGAGGGCTGATGACAGGGATTTGTTGTGAGCGGTGTTTCTTCTCGGTTGCAACACAGGATAGTTCCCAGACGCAGCACTGGCTGCAAGGGTAGGAGGGCAGCAGTGCGTAAGTTACAGCAGCTTGGAATGAATGTTACATAGCTCTGCAAAAGCCAAAAACTGGTAAGTAGAAATTACAGCATTTATGCGGAATTCGTGTTGCCTTTATGTGGCATCTCTTTGGGATGATAAAAATGTAGTTCTGCCTCTAACTGGGGAGAGGGAAACACTCACACCTCCTGTGTGCTGCAAGTTTTCCAGAATTATCTTCCGTAATCGTCACTGCGACACTCCAAGGAGGATCTTACTGCCATTTGCTGGACTGCAGGTTCAAAGAGGGTGAGCCTCTGTCCCCAGCAGACAGGAAAGCCCCAGAGCTGGGACTGGGACCAGGTCTGAATGCAGGGGCCACATAGTCCCCACCCAGGTGTACCTAACCCTGAGGTCCTCCTCCCATCTGTTCCCTTGAGGGAAGGGGGCTCTAGAGGGGAAGCCTGAGATGCTCAGCCACCTGTTCCCAGGGTAGGAAGCCAGGACCCTGGGCCTTGGGGTGGAGAGCGTGCTGGCCACCTCCTCCTCCAGGGCTTTGGCTCTAAGGCTGACTTGCCTTCTCCTGCGTCTCATCCCCCCAGCTGCTGGGTCCGGTTGGGTCGGTTGGTCCTGAGGGCAGTGACTTGGGAAGCTGGGGGAAGGGAGTGGCTGCAAAAGGAATTTCCCAAAATGGGTCTCAGAGAACCTGCTGCCACTCTCTGACCTAAGATAAGCACTGCCAGGGTTATATTAGTTGGTGTTCGGATGTATAGTCCAGACTCAGTAAAATCACCCCATCTTCCTCAACAAAATCATTGCTTTTTGTGACTCCTAGAGGAATTCATTTCACCGCTTTTTGTTCTGCAGCAACCATGCTCCCAAACCCCTCAACACCCACCCCCTGCTTCACTCTACCTGGGACCAGCCGAGAGCACCCCCTGAGAATGCAGACAGGACAACAATGTGCGCAGCAGGTCCATTGGGTGGCAGCCCCCCCAGTCTATAAGTCTGTACCACCTGTGGGCGAGCGAGGCTGTCCAAAGAGGACCCAGTGTGGGCAGAAGTGGGTCCTGGCCCTGCCACCCTCCAACTGCAGCTCAACTTCAGGTGTCTAAAGCTCCTTGTCTTGGTGGATTTGTTTCCACCCCCTAGAGAAGTAGGGGTTGAACCAGATGGACTCTATAGTACTAAAGGGCTTTAAAATTATCACACATTCTGTTTATATTTAAGAATAAGTTCACACAAATTAGAGGTTCTCTGTAAAGTTGTTTGGTAAGAGGCAGTGTTTGGGGAGAGAAAGGGCGCTCTCTGGGAAGTTGGGGGTCTTTGTGTGGTTTATGATGTGTGAATGGAGCATGCTGGGTCTCTTCCTGTTCCCAGTGTCTGTGTTGACCCAGCCCAGCTGGCTTTGGGGCAGACAGGAGCTGGGCTTGGGTCTGGGAACCAGGCAGGGAGAGATCAAAGGTCTGATCCCAGCGGTCCTCCCAGCCCTGGGTCTCCAGGTAACTCCTCTCTCCGGCAGCCCCGGGGCAGGATCCAGCCCTGGGAGAGCAGGGAGAACCCTTGGTTTCCCAAGAAAAGTGGGGAGGGCCTGGTGCGCCTGGTGAGGATTGGGAATAAAACCTACATAGTCACATATTCACAAAATGAAAGGCAGGCATCTTTCATTTATTTCTTGCTTTCTTCCATGTGAAACAGGACAGGTACAACAGAAGGTGTAACATGAAGGTGAACTCGTGAGGGCATTGGTTGGCTGAGCCCAGGGTGGAAGAAGGCTTTTCCCTGGCATAGCCCTCTGCGAGCACCTCCCACTTTCCCTGGAACTGCACCCCGGGGCCAACAGACAGGACCTCATTTCAGAGGGGCCCGTGCAAACTAGTAGCCGTCCTCCTGAAACCACGCACCACTCAGCAATGTAACCTTTCGAGGTTTCCTTCAGGAAACTGAGGCATGAGGATGCTGTGTGACTGGCCAGAGGTCAGGACATAAGCAGGTGGTGACAAATGGGACTTGCCCCTGGCTTAGGTACTAGCCTGGTTAGGCCACCTGGTTGGCAATGCTGCAGCCTGTTTCCTGGCTTGTCAAAGTCACCCTGGGGACCAGTACACCATCCTGGGGACATAGAAGAGGACCTGGGGTCATTGGAAGGCAAGCTGGGCAGAGTCTGCTTGTTCCCGCCCCTGCAGAGCCCCAAGGGCCAAAGGTATGAAGTTGTTAGCACCTGTCCTTTGATCTGCTGCCCTCCTCTCTGACCCCAGCAGGTTGGCCTTTAAAGCAGTCTGGAAAGGGTGGGACCCAGGAGGTAGCAACCCTGAAACCCGCCCCCACCCCAGCAAACCCTGCGGTGGAGGTGGGTCCCCGTCTGCCAGTTCGATGTGCCTTCCTGTGGGCCCCTCTTCTCAGCCCCTCCTTGTGCACCTGGATTACGTGTGTTGCCCTTTGGAGGGCACAGTCACCCCTGACTCTACCGGAGTGGCACCACCAGGCAAGCTGGGAACAAAAGCTGACCCCCCGGGCCATCCCAGTGGGTGTCACTTGTCTATCCCTCTCCATCAGGCCCAGCCCAAACTGGGGGCTTGGTAAGAAGTTAGGAAGATGCTGCAACATATAAATTTGTAAAAATCCAGCAAGCCTTGGCCCTTCTCTTTTTGGAAATTTCCTCCAGATACAAAGATACCTGTTTCATGCCCAGACTTTGGGCAGACTCCCAGCTTCCCCAGACACTGAAGGGAAGGGACAGGCCTGGCGGCCCCAGGGTTCTTCCTGACCCAGGGAACCAAAGCCTTCCCAACCTCTTCTGTTGCATGAATTCCAAGCTCCTGGGTCATAAAGAGAACCAAACCCCAGGAGGAGAAAAGGAGGCTCATCTGAGCCCCTTTAATCACGTTGGGCAACAGCCCTCGTTAGAAATGAAAGACTTGTCTGAGAAACATATATTTTTGCTACAAAATTTTAATTTTATACTTTCACACAGGGCCTTCTGCATATTAACGTGAGGAACAAGGTCAGTAACAAATATATGCAGGAAGTGGCCTTTTTCAGAATGCTGCAACCTACATTACCCTTCTCCAAATGAACACCAGCATCCAACCTAGGTGTTCTGTGAGTCTTGCAAAGAGGAGATTTATACTGAAAGACTAAGAGCAAGGCGTTGCACGCTTTACGCGAACCTGGTGCCCAGTCCCGCGTGACGTGTTTAGAAATCGAAGACTTGCTTTCTAAAGGCTCCACGTGGGCGTTCATGCAGCATGTGCTGGAGGCGCCTGGGCACACCTTTCTAATCCACCTGTCCACCCACCTACCCCAGTGGGAGCAGGAGAGGGTCATTTTGCCAGACATCTGCAACTCTGCCACCAGGGAACAATGCGTGCAAACACAGGCAAACAACTCCATCTGTGTTACAAAAGACTGGTGTCTGCCCCAGCCTGGACTGTGACTGCTGACCTACAGGCTGCCCGGGGTGGGGGCAAAGCACACAGGGAAGAAGCACAAATGCACAAAAACAGATGTTGCTCAGGGACATTTTAATGCTTCAGTGTGTGAATTTTTAGTGCATTCCGACTCAACATTATGGCTGAATAGTAGCGCACTAATGTCCAAATCCATGTTAGATAATGGCAGGAAGTCTTAGCTAATTGGTCTATTTAGTAGTTGCTGAGGTGGCAGAAGCTGGCTGCCGGCAGAGAGTGGGGGGGGCGGGAGGGAGAGGCGCTGAGAGCCCGGGGAGCCGGGACCTCTCCTCGTGCTGCTTCCCAGAGCTGGGGAGTGGGGACGGGATTTCCCTGGATAGGCAAATGGTGTCTGT
>CAUYSK010057361.1:70000-71468 GCA_963575035.1 Avahi laniger
TCCCCCTGAGCCTCGGTTTCCCGCAGAGCAGAGGGACCAGGTTTCCTCCTGCGGGGCCTACCTCCAGGCGGTGGGAGGCCTGAGGAACGCCACAGGCGGGCGACGGCCCCCTTCCGTTCTCCTCCCAAACTGGAAGGTTCCTGGTCCTTAGCTCTGCTGCCTGCAACCAGGGACTGGGCTGGCTCGCCAGGGGAGAGATTTACCGTTTTAAGTTCAGACCTCAGAGGCCAGGTAGGAAACGAGGTAAGGAGCTTAGTGTCTGGCCCAGGTCCTAGGGCGGGACTGGGGCCTGACTCGTGGCTCCCAGCCAGCGACCCTTCTGGAAATGATCCCCTCTGGAGAGAACACCTGTTCTTACACCTGCTCTCAGTGGAAGGCAGTAGCTGGGAGGGTGGGGTGTCTTTAATACAACTGCATTTTCTGAGGGCAGAGGAGGATTCTAGGTGAATTGAAGCAGGTGGCCCATTCCCTGAGAGCCCCTGTTCAGATGAGAAAGGAAGGAGCCTGCAAACCCTGTGAGTCTAAGAAATCCTCACTACCACAGCAGATTAGCTCTTCCCAGTGGGATACGGTGATGAAGGGCAGACCATCTTTTGTCCACCCTGAATTTATCTGCTGGGTAAATTCCAAGTTTACCCATCTCTTCTTTCTGGTTGTTAGCTGGGATCGTCTACTGACAAGTTAAAGGGGAAAAATAATCCTTGGCAATTAGAAAGCACTAGATGACCAAAATCTGCAGAAATCTGCCCAGTCTCCCCCCAGCAACTCCTGGTCCACCCTGGGAACAGAGCTGTGCCAGGGAAAAGGCTGGAGTTTCTTTTCGTGTCCACTGCTCAGTCTGAACTTGATCAGAGAAATGGCTTAAGACAGGCCAGCCAGAGGGTGACCTGCCCGATTTGAGTGTGTCCTGCCGGAGGCTGCACCCTGGGCACCCGCTTTGGCTCCTGCTGGAGCATCTGCCGCTGGGGTAGAGGAAGGAGGCAGCCCCCACTCTTGCTCTGAGTGACACTTGCACATACCCCTTCTGATCTCTTGGCCCTGGCTAGGCTATTAAGCGTGATCCGAGTCAGTAAGTACTTACTAAGCCACTTTGTATGACCGGCTTGATACTAAAGGATAAGGAGTCTGCTTAAAATATCCTTTCTGGGCTCAAGGAACTTAATACCTTCTTGGAGGAGAAAAAATGTACACACAGGAAACATCTAGAGAACAATTTGAAACACAATGTTACAAATCATATGTAACAAGAGACAAGAACGGGGGAGCAGCGCTTTGGGAAGTCAGACTTCAAGTCTGATATTTATATATGATTGCATGTGTCATAGGACGTGTTTCTCAGAATCCTTCAAAAGGAAAAGAACATAAAGATACATAGAAAAGAGTTCGAGAATCTTATTTTTCTCTGAGACCTCATCTCTACAAAGAATTTAAAAATTAGCGGGGCGTGATGGTGCGTATCTGTTGTCCT
>CAUYSK010057362.1:0-19105 GCA_963575035.1 Avahi laniger
GAGAAACCCCACATACTTTTAACTTTGAATTTTGAATAGAGAAGGAGGAAACTCTTCTGGGTTCCATCAGCCAATGGACAAGTACATGTGTTCTGAGAAATGTTGCAGGAAGTTCTCCTTTTTCTTTGTTCTCTTAATCAACTGCGTAATTAATTGCATTTTTAGCAGTAAGCCTTAAGTCAGCCACCTTTTGACTTCTAGCCAAGGGAAACTTGTAGCCCTCATTCCACCTGATCACTGAACTTTTGAGTTAACACTTTCTGGTACTTTTCTAGGCCAAAGGCACTAAAGTATCAGGAAATTTAAAGGTTTAAAAAAATAATAATAGTAGGTCAAAAACAACGAAGAATGGAAAAAAGTGATTAAATATTTCAATTATCAGGTCATTCATAACTTTTAGGAAATTAGTTTTGGTAGGGTGATATTGGAGTTGAATTGTTTTATTAAAATCTATAGAAATGACTAGTATCATTGGGTGACTAAATATGACTCGATAGCTGTTTCAAACATTGCTGCTTCATTTTCTGGATATTTTTCTCCTACAATTCAGGAAAATAACTATTGCTACTTTTGAAAAATTTTTCTAGCAAGGGCTGATCCCTATCAATGATGAAACAATCATGGGATTTGGTCCAACCACCTTACTATTTAGTTCCTGCTCTAAAACCCAGGAACCAAGTGTTCAGGGACATCCCTGCATGGGAGGAGCAGTTGCTTGTGTGTTCTCTCTGATTTAGGAGAACACATGGCCCCCAAACCCACTGCTTCTACTTGATCTCCATTCTGTTATGCAAGACACTGAATATCACTGCCACGAGTGGGGCTAGAGTAATGTGATGGCTTCCTTATAATTTACCAATCTCAGTTCAAATGATCTACTTTTTATGAAAGTACTTTATAAAGAATTTAATACTGCAAAATTCAAATAACTTTAAGAGACAATTGAAAGTGAGAGTCCATCTCTTTCTCCCCTTCTAATCACATCTCATAAATGGTTTCTGGTTCTGCTTCTCTAATGCTGGCCTTGCCTAAAGTATTAAAAACAAAAATGGTGACAGTATAGGGCAGTGGAAATTATTCATCAACATGCGCTCTGCTTTCTATGTATCCAAGATACTGGGCTGTGACATTCAGGTGCACCTGTGGTTTCAGCAGCTGTGGAAGTGCAGGTGTATGTCTTTGTGATACTGAGAGGTACTGTAGATATGTTATTAAATTGACTCCTTCCTCTCAAGGGGCTTCTGCCCTTGAAGTTTCCTGTGACATACGCAGGTGTTTTATGGCAGGAAACAGTACAGAATTGGGCCCAGTGGGAATACTTTTACTGGAACCCAATGCACACTGAAATAAAGTCCAATGGCAGTTGGGACAATTTGCAAGCTCTCTTACTTATGAGTGCATCCCTAATTTCCAAAAGCCTATTTCATCGCTGCACATAAAGCTGCCTGGGGAAAATTCAGTTGACTTATGCAAATAAACCACAATTGTATCGTATTGTGCATGGTCAGTCTATTAAGGGGTAAATTCATTATGTGCTAGAGACAAAGGTATTTTTTTGTCTCTCTCAGTACTCTGACATCTAAAGCACTAACAAGGGTTTTAAAATAATGTATGAGCAAGTAAGTACTGGACCCTTTTCTCTCCCAGGTCTCTCCCCTTTGGTTCTCAAATAAGATCCCTGATATGAGAGCATGTGTATTCCCCATTGGCTAGGTTCCTGGACAGAAATACAGAGTTGAATACTGCTGAAATCACTTTCCTCTGCAGCTGCAACATAATGAGCCCAAAGTAGTTTATCAAAGACAAATAAAACATAGATTTATAAGAGATTTGAAGGGAAAAGTTATTCCCACCATGTTAAAACTCTAACCGAAGAAAAATATTTAGAAAATATTCAGCAATGTATAGATTTCTTAACCTCAAATGATAATCTGTTCATTTCTTTGTTTATGCCGATATTTTATCATGATCCCCTTATAAAGTTTTGGAGGTTGTTGATGTTGCTTTTGTTTTTGTTTTTTTTTTTAACATGGATTTGAAAAATGCTGAATATGAGGTCAAAAAGTGTTATCGTTTAATTCACATACTAATTATGATAAATATTGGGAATTTAGTTTGTGCATAATTCTTCTCTAGACACTGGGGTTCTCAGAAGGGGGGCAGAAAAGGCAGTACTTACAAAGTTGTTTTTGTTGTAGGAAATATCTTTCTAAATATTTTTATTTCTTGCTAACAATTAATTTATAGACAATTATGATATGGGACAACTTGGTATATAGAAAAAATATAGGTGATATAGGTAGCATGTGTAGACTTCAATATCAATGCTTTTTTGTGAGCCTTTATCTAAAAATAATGGATGAAAACAGCCATTTTTCTCATATACTTTTCTGAGCTATCAATTTGGAAATAATTTCTTTGGATTAAACCAATGTTGCTTTCATTTCAAGCAGAGGAGAATATAATTAGAAGATATTTAATGCCAACAGAAGCACAATAATGAATTTGAAAACCTGTCCATTATCTTCCAAAATCCACATAAGACATGCGACACTTGCACATAAAACAAAGCTGTTTAATCAGTATGACTGAAAGATCCACAGTCCTAGAGTCAGAAAAGGTTTAGTACAATATTGTCCTAGTGATGAGAATAATAATTAGGTGCCATAAGGAATTATGTAAAACCTACAATGCTAGCTATAGAAGTTAATGTTTCCCCCAAAGTATTAGTCACACACTGATTATTGTAATGTTCTAGCCTAGGATTGTGGGAAAATAAAGCTTAAGAAAGCGTGAACAATCTTCTCAGAGCACATTCAGGGGAATTCTTCTATTCCGAGCTTTGGAATAATAAGAAATATAACAAGAATAGGGAATCTATTGCTAAAATGTGATTATATATTCTATTTTTATTAGTAGAATATTAAATTTAATTTTACTTTATTAGTAAAAAGGGAAATTGAACAAAAACTAAAGGAAATATTTATTTTCAAGTAAGTGGTTTCTTGCCATAAGATTTAAAACTCTCCAAGCTTGAAAGGGTGAGTTGGGGGGATGTGAAAAACAGTAGGAGTTGGAGCCATTACTGTTTTTATTATATATTTCAAAATTAAACAATATCCACAGACTCTTGCTTAGAAATATGAGACTATCTTCCTTCCCCACAATTTCCAATTATCTTTATACTACTAATTTTACATTGTTCTGATTAATAACATTCACATTTTGTTCTATAGCAATAATTCCCTCAGTGGTTTAGTCTTCTTTCTATATTTAAATGGATTCGAACATGCATTGTCAAGCATTTTTTCGCAGGGACTCAAGAGTGCCATATTCCGTGAGTTCTTTCATATTTGAGAATGTCTGCCTGTTGCCTTTTTTCTACTGACATTTTAGCTTTCTTTTTTCCCGCAAAACTTTGTGGAAATAGCACCATTGTATCTGGCATTGAATGTTGCTATGAAGGAATCTTAGATCTGGCTGCTTTTTAAGTCATAGTAGGTGATCTACTTATTTACCTATTGTCTAAGGAATTTGTTTTTTAATCCCTGAAGTTCACTACCTTAACTATGATATTTATCCGTGCTGAGTATTCCACATCGAAATTCCTGGAATATAGTACCTGCTTTTTATCTCAATGTTTATTTTTTTATTTACCAAAGAGAAATTACTATGTATTATGTTCATTCATTCAATACATATGTATTATTCACCTATGTGCCAGGCACGAGGCTGTTGAATATATCGCTGAACAGACAAAACCCAAAAAACAAAGAACAAAATCCCTGTGTAGCTTGTTGGGTGACACATGGGTGAAGGAGAAGAGTAAACAGGAAATATAATAAAGAAGTAAATTACACAGTAAAATAGTATGATAGAAGTTGACAAATGTTACGGGAAAAAAAGAAAATCAGAAAATCAGCATAGTGTAAGGAAAATCTGAGCCAGTGGTTAGGAGAGTGGAAAGGTCAAATTTTAGCTTTAAGTAAGGAAGTCATGGAAGACTTCATTTAAAAGGTGATATTTGAGCAATGAATTGAGGAGTCAAGGAATTAGCCATACAGATCTCTAGGGGAAGAGTGTTAGAGCCAGAGGGAATAGTCAATGCAAAGGCCCTAAGGTGAGAGAAATGGTAAAAGGAAAGAGCCAGTGTGTTAGACTAGAGGATGGGGAGCGAAAAGTTGTGTGTGATAAGATCAGGCATTGAAAGGCTTTACCTCTGAATTTCATGGTTTTAGCCAAAGTCAAGATCTGACTAAAGTTTTAAAAGAATTCTTTTTTTTTTTTTTTAAAGAAAGTGATGTTTATTCAGAAATAGGACATTGCAATGGGAATACAAGTTCCATTGTAAACTACGTGCCTATTCGGGAAAGAAGAGGAAGACAAAGGTTTTTAAAGGAAAAATGAGGAGGGTTATATAATTGTTTTGAGATAATTATTCTTGGCTACAGGGATCAATAACAAGAGTGGTGCCAGTCCGAGGCTGCACAGACAGTTGCTATGCAAATGTCCTTGCAGAAGTACTTTTTGGTGTGTAAGGTTGTGATGGCCATTGTGCAAGGTTGTGGTTTTTGCAGAGTGTCTTGTCATGGTTCTGGTTAGCAGTCATTTATGCATGAGAACCCTCCCTTCATGGCCTTCCTCAGCTCTATTTGTTAGGGTTTTTTGTTTTGTTTTGATTTGATTTTAAACACAAGTGACTCCATTTTGATCCTGACAACTTTCACAGTTCTAAGGATCTGTGAGCTCCTGGGTGTTGCCAGGAGTTGGAGCTGGGACCAATTGGGTGTCAAGGTGTTTGGCCCACTAATGCTCAGCATTGTAGCAATTCTTTGAACACCACTTTGTAGCAGGCATCATGCTGGGTGTTTTATAAACATTCTTTTGCTTAAACCTTATAATAATCCTCCTTAGGTAGATTTTTTATTGCTCCTATTTAATAGAGGAGGAAAACTGAGGCTCGGTGTGGTTAAGAAACTTATTTTGACTCTTTTGTTGACAGTAAAGTGCAAGCAGACAACAGTAAAAGCAGGGAGACCAATTACTGGCTATTGCAATAATGCAGGTAAGAGATTTCTATTTTGTATTTGTGCTTTTTCATGGGTATTAGGGGAAAATGCTGTGAAAAGTCATCTAAACCCAGTAGTATATATGATTTTTTAATTAGGTATACATGTCAGTTTGCTAAATATAATAATAAAAGACACAGAATAGCTAACACAATATTTAAGGAGACAAACAAAGTTGGAGGACTGACACTACCGAGCTTCAAGATTTATTATAAAGCTCCAGCAACCAAGACAGTGTGATATTGACAAAAGAATGTACAAATAGATCAATGGAAGGGAATCAAGAGGCCAGAAATAGACTCATATAGATATAGTCAACTGATCTTTGACAAAGGACCAAGCAATGCAATGTAGCAGAGGTAGTCTTTCCAGCAAATGGCACTGTAACAACTGGACACCCACATACAAAAAAAAAAAAAAAAAGATGAATTGATAAGCTGGACTTCATTAAAACTAAAGATTTCTACTTTACAAAAGATACTGTCAAGAGATTAAACATATAAGCAGTGGACTGTTAGAAAATATTGGCAAAAGACCCATTTGATACAGGACAGTTATCCATTATACACTAATAGCACTTAAAACTCAAAAATAAATAAACGATCCAATTAAAAAATGGGCCAAAAATCTTAACAGACACCTCACCAAAGATGGCAAATAAGCATATGAAAAGATGTTTCTGATTATATATAATCAGGAAAATGCAAATTAAAACATTGAGATGCCAATATGCACGTATTTGAATGGCCAAAGTATGGAACACTGACAACACCAAATGCCAGTGAGGATTGGAACAACAGGAGCTCTTGTGCATTGCTGATAAGAGTGTAAAATGGTACAGTCATTTTGGAAGGCAGTTTGCAGTTTCTTATAAAACTTAAAATACTCTTACCATATGATCCAGCAATTACACTCTTTAGTATTTGCTTACCCGAAGGAGTTGAAAACATCTTCACACAAAAACCTGCACACAGATGTTTATCACAGCTCTAATCGTAATTGCCAAAGCCTGAGAACAACCAAGATGTCCTTCAGTAGGTGAATGGATCAACTGTGGTACATCCAGACAATGGAATATTATTGAGCACTGAAAAGAAGTAAACTATCAATCTATGAAAAGACATGAAAGAAACTTAAATATATCCTACCAAGTGAAAGAAGTCAATCTGAGAAGGCCACATATTATATAATTCCAACTATCTGACATACTGGGAAAGGCAAAACTATAGAGATAGTAAAAAGATCATTGGTTTAGGAGAGGTTTAGGAGGTTTAGGAGAAAAGGAAGGTTGAACAGGCAAAGCACAGAAAATTTTTAGGGCAATGAAAATACCCTATATGATACTGTAATGATGGATATGTGTCATTAATACTTGTCCGAACCCACAGAATATACAATCCCAAGAGTGAACTCTAGTATATCATCCCGTGAATTTTGGATGCTAATGATGCGTCAATGTAGATTCATCAATTGTAACAAATGTGCCACTCTGGTGGGTGATGTTGCTAATGGGGAAAGTTATTCATGTGTGGGAATGGGGGGAATTATGGGAAATCTCTGTAGCTTCTGTTCAACCTTATTGTGACTTTAAAACCATTTAAAAATTGTCATTTAAAAAAAATAATAATTTTTAAAAAGAAATTAAAAAGAAAAAGAAGAAAGCCTGGGGGAAAAAGAAATGATCACCTTGTTTTCTATAAAGCAAAAGGTAGGCAGAAAGAAAACTTCTGTTTTGGGGACATTGAGGGTTTACCTCTCAGGAAAATAGTCCTATGAGGCACTATATAAGGACAAAAAAATCTCAAATCATGCATATACATATATTATATTAATGTGTTCATAGTTTCATAATGTGTTCATATTACATGTTTGAGTTCCTGTATTTAGCAACATTACTTTAAATAATATAAAAGTAAAGCAGAGTTTAAATTGGGACTAAAAAGATAAAAGTAAATATTGTGTCATTTTAAAATTCATTCTGCATAAGTTATTGGTATCATGCTTCAAGGAGTGGCATCTTAATATGTAAAAACAAAATCATTTGGCAAATACTTTTACTTTTATCCCTGTTGATATGAGTTTTTTAATCAGGAAAGGTTTTTTTCTAAGACAAAGAGAATTTCCTGCTTCCAAAATCTATTTTTAAATCAATTAGCCATAATTCTTTTATTGGCATGTAATGGAAGAGATATTCAGATTGTTGAGGTGAATATAGATTTATCAACTTTGAAGGAACATCCTCATCCAGCTACTACTGAAATCTAGTAAACACTTAGACCTCCCCTCTGAATTATTAGCAAGTCATAATTCCTACAGTTAAAGTAAGTAGATTCATGAAAGAAATAAAAACTGCTCTCAGCTTATTGGTTAGTATATGCTGGGGTAACTTCCTTAATTCTAGTGAGACTTTTTTTTTCCCCCAAAGTCAGTAATCACAGAATCTTTATGAAGAAAGCAGTGCAAACATGCTTCTACAAGTGAGTAAAAAATTGCATGGGGTAATAATTTCTCTGAAACAAGTGGCTCTATGCCCACATAATATGGAGTTAAGGAAACTCCATATTATGATAAAAACTGCTATAAATGTATGTGGAGACTATAGAAATGTCAAGCAAGTTCATTGTTGGTAGCTATTATTTCCTTAGTTTTCTAAATTCTACTCACTAAATATTAATACTTAACTCTAAAACAAATAGCAACAGAGGAAGAGCACTTTCCATTTTTATTCTGAATCTGACTTGACCTTACAGCTTTATTTGTTCTCTGTGCTACGATTTGAAATATGAATATTTTGTTTTATGATGGAGTAGAACCTGATTCTGAAGAATTCAGTGTCTTAACCACCTTCATTGACAGGCTTTTCTTCATTTTAAGCACAGATTTGTGATGTGAGTTAAATTTGAATAAGCACATATCAAAAGATTTTATTTTTTGATATTTAAATATGTTTACCTTAAATATTTTGAAACAGGGCTTATGATATTCTTTGAAATAAATGCTGTCATTTTAAAAAATTTCTCTAAACAGTATTTGGATATGTCTTAATGGGGGAAAAGTCAGATTTCAAATATAAGAGTTAGATATTATTTTATTGTGACTTTTAACCCTGAAGTTTACATTGGTATAAAGGCTCAAATTTAAAAAGAATGAAAGTTTCCATAATTTGCAACTCATTTTAAATTTGGATACATAGTTGATATGCCCAATTCTTTTCTTTTGAAGGAAGGCTCAACTTCCAATCTGTGTTTCCCCTGAAAAACACTGAGCGTTGTAATTTACTGATTCATTAATGAAACAAACCAATCTTTCTGTGCTATTTTCTTCAGAGCTATGAGGACTTCATCCAGATACATAAACCCAAAATTGAGGTAGAGATTTTGCTATTGTCTGGTGAATTCGGTTTCATATTTTTACAACAAATAAATAAATTCGAGCATCTGCAATGGACCAGGCACATTTTAGGTACTGGGGTACAACAATAATCAAAATAGACAAAAATCCCCGCCTTTGTGAAACTTGCATTCTAGTCACAGAGATAAACAATAACCGAAGAAAAACATTCAAATATTTAGTATATTAGACATAAAATCTGTAAGTGGGACTAAAAGCATAACAGTAAAAGACGAACATGCTCATGTGTGTGTGTGTGTGTGTATGATTTTACATATGCTAGCCAGGGAAAAACTGCTTCCAAATAATTCAAGAAATGCATTGAACTAATTCAGTTTATGCCCTGAGAAAAACACACCACTTTACTGAAGAATCAAAACGGATGATTTTTCTTTCAATAAATTCTGATTAAAATGTTATAAGAAGCATGCTATTTGAGAAGTCCACTTGAATCTAGTATAAAATGCAGAAAATAAATCTTTATTACGTTGTGTATTGATATATATGGCTTAGTTTGTGTGTCTTCCCCATGATCTTTCACAAAACCGGAAGATTCTGAGAAACAACCACCAGGTTGTTTCACCTCAGTTGGAGGTCTAGAATTGCAAATGAATTAACAGTAAGGAATAAAAAAAAATTTTGGCTCCAAACTTCAGTCCCACATGTGTTAGAGTGGATTATAAAACATACAAGAACAAGTGATCTTTCAGACTACTTGGCAAACTAAATCTAAGCATCTTAATATAGGAATCGTAAAATAATATTGCACATTTTTGTAGCTCCAACAAGTACTTTGAATTATGTTAAAATAAAATTTTAATAAGTAATTTTGACTGAAGGAAAACTATCAGGGTAATGATGCAAAATCTACTACCAAATGGGGAATCATTCCTCACAGGAAGACCCTGGAAATGCATGTGTCTGCCTTTGAAGAGATGTCAACACATCATGGTGAAGTCACTTAGTTTTCAGGAAAATGATAAGGCATTTTACATTTCCTGTAAAGATATCTAATACCCCTGTGCTCCTGAGAACACCTGCTTACTTCTAGTATCAAATATAGAGAAGTATGCCTCATGAGCATAAATCAGTGCTATCATCGTTTGGGATTACCTGAGAACATAGAGAAAAAACCTTCGACCTGGGTAGTAAATCCAATTAATGATGAGCCAGACATTGGAGCAAGCAGGCCCCCTTTTTCATCATCAGCCTGAGATCCATTGTGATGAAAGCCCTTGTGAGCTCAAAGACTTTTCTCTCTCATATCCAATACTTGGACCTGTTCTCAGCAAAAGCCAATGTTCCTGTGACATAACCTCTTTCATATTCTAATCTTAGCTAAACCACCTGTGACAAGTAGTGATCTATGTGTGAAATCTGATGAAGTACTCAACAACTGACTTCTAAAACCTGGGTACTGCTTGGTGCAAATGAGTTTTTTGGGAAGTCACCAAGTCACTGATTTCATATTTTAAGAGTTCCACTAATTCTGTTGCTTACAGAATTCTTTGCCATTTTTCAAAGAACCAATCACCAAAAGTTGAATATTTTTAAACCAGTGTTTCATCTTTCAGACATGATCATTCTTGTTCAGCATACCCACCTTCCTCTCTAAAATCATATGGAATAATGCCTGTGGAGTAGTGCTGCCTCTGCCAATTTTATTTTCACTAGAACCAGTCAAGAAAAGATTATAATATCTTTTATGTCTCAGCAGAGTTCTCTTCTCTTCCTGAACACAGGTCTGTGTAACCAGTTATTGTGAATATATGGATCTTTAATATCAATAATGACAATCTATTCCAAAAGAACTGACTCATAAAAAAAAATCCTTTGAGATTTGGGTTTTTTAGGAAGGTGGCAAAGATGTTCTTCTCTAAGGAAAAAATCCGCCTCAAGCTTCCTGTAGAGATGATGTGTTATCTAATTATTTGTGAGGCATGCCAGGCAGGGCCTGACATCTGTGTCAGTAGGGGAGGGACTCTGAGTGCTGTTGCAATGACCAGGGCCAGGTGACTCAGGACAGAGATGCCAGGTGTACATGCCCCAGGCCAGTTTCACAGGCAGCCACTGTTCTCCAAAATCTAGATGAGACCAGAATGTCAGTGATGAACAACCTTGAGAGAGCTAGTACTAACAGTGTTGTGTATCCAACTGTGCTGAAAATTACCTAGGGAAGCTTGTCTCAACAGGTCTTCTAGCTGTAGGTCCAAAAAGGTTCACGGAAGTCTTTGAACTTGAGGATGCCTATCATTCCCAGGTTTTGAAAGCTTCTAAGAACCGTTTAGCTGCCAGTCAGCAGAAAAAGAGAAAGGAAGTTAATAAGCTAATTCACTTTAGCAATAATTTATTGCAGTTCATGTTTTTCTCTGTCTTTTTCACACATTTGGAATGCAGTGTTACCACCAAAAGAACTGCTCCTTAAAATGTAGTTGGAATCGTTTTTTGCTATCCTTGCTTCACAGAGTTCCATAATTGCTGAAAAAATACATGCCTTTAGTTATTCCTGTTTGTGAAATTTGTATAGGATCTAACCACAATTAAGCTCATAAACACGCCCATAGATTAGTAAACACACAGTCTAACAGGCTCACCCTAATTCCTACTGACTACTCTAGTGGCATGCACAGACTGCTGTATTGCATGACCTAGTGAAAGAACTCTAGCACAAGAATTCAAAACTGAAATGTGAGGCCCCACTCCGTAACTACTGTTTTAGGACCTGCAGATAGTTTTATTAATCTAAGTACCAATTTCATAATTATAAAGTGAACATAACAAAATATGCTCTATATCTCAATGGGTTGGCATATGAATCAAAGGAGATAATTTATTTGAAAGCTCTTTGTTAATGACAATATACTATAGAAATAAGCACCTTTTACTTTTGAAGATACTGGTAATTCTGGTTGTTAACCATTAAAGATCTCCTCGCTTAGGTCTCTTGCATCCGTAGAATTATATAATTCTCCACTCTGTGTGACTGTTACATGTACATGTAGAAAAGCCCTTGATAGAGGGAAATAGAAAAAGGAGGATATCTTTCCCTTATTTTTGCTCCCCCGAGGCTGCACTGCTTAATGGACAAGCTAGAAGAGAAATACACAGTACATGTACACGGCAGAAATTACTTCATGCTTTTGAGGCTTTTTTTTCTGGAAAAAAGTCAAAGCACTCTGGGAAACATGTTATCTTGAAGAAGAAAGACCCATTACTTGAACCAAGAATGCAATAACTTTTAACACGGGAAAAACCGATAAGAAGCAGTTAAAGGCAGTGTTTTTAAAACCTCGGATGTGCCAACTTACATGAAAGTTACATAAGTCACAAGAAATTCGATTCTTGCCCTCAAGTGGCATGCAATTCAACGTGCCCAATTCCTCTGACCTCACTGACCAGACAATTGCAGATAAAATTATTGTTAGCAAAGCGCCTGGATGCTGATCGTATCTTATATTGTTGGTGTATATCACTTATGAGTTAATGGGTGAAAGAGAAGAATGGGTGGCCTGCTGAGTTGACAAAGTGGTTTTAAAATCACTACTGGTTGCTGTCAATTTAGCATCATGACACCTTATGGTCCCCTTGTTCATCTGAATAATCAATAATTTAATTTTATAATAGGCAATATTTCTATAAATGTATTTCTTATTTCTTGTTTGAGTCTTAAAATGTTTAATTTTTTCCTCCAGATTCCCTCAGAATAGTTTCTCTAACACAATTCTTTGAAGAATCTAGATTCTCCTTTTTTCCCAGTAAATCTCAGCATTAAGAGTCCTGTCTCCTAACTTGTGAGTAAATTTTTTCTCTGTTCTCATGTTACTTTTCTTCCTATTGGGCTATTTTATCATCTTTTGGTCGTTAAGGGTACTTAATTCTAACTACAATTTACTCTAAAGATCAAGTATTCTTTCTCTTTTTCCGTTTCAAATACTTGCCGATAAAGACAAAAAAATGTGAATTCTCAACTTCTTTAGAAAAAATGTACAACCATAGAAATAAAAAATATTATTTAAAATTTTCTGTGGAAATAACACTATAAATAAAACTTGAAAATAAATAACCACTTTTTAAAAGCGAATATGAATCTGAACTTGATGCATTAAAAATAGAGGGAAGAAAATTAAAACACAATTTTTAAATTTGAACAGAGATAATATACTTGAAGAGATTCTACAAGATATAGAAGATGAATTTGCTTTGGATAGATTTGAAAAAGCAGCCACTAAATATCTGCAGAATGAAAAGGATCCAACACTCTGAGAGATGGAAAATATAATGCAGAATTAAAATTAATGAACTGATGTAGTCATAAGCAATATGTTAGAAAGTTTTTTAATACCCCAGTTTAAATACGATAAAAGATATAGTTGTGGAGAACAGGAGCTCAGAGCAAAGCCTCCTAAAAGAATTAGAATACATGGAAAACCTAGGATATGCAGCAGTTAGAAAATGTATGACATGTTTTCCTTTGGGTAAATACCCAGTAGTGGGATTGCTGGATTGAATGGTAGGTCTACTTTTAGTTCTTTGAGAAATCTCCATACTGTTTTCCATAGGAGCTATATTAATTTGCAGTCCTACCAACAGTGTATAAGTGTTTCTTTCTCTCTGCATCTATGCTAGCATCTATTGTTTTTGGACTTGTTAATAAAAGCCATTCTAACAGGAGTAAGATGATAACTCATCGTGGTTTTAATTTGCATTTCCCTGATAATTAGTGATTAGTGATAATTAGTTCATGTTTTTTGGCCATTTTTCTATCTTCTTTTGAAAAACTTCTGTCATTTTACCAAAAAGACACCAACACTTGAATGTTTATTGTAGCACAATTCACAATTGCAAAGATGTGGAATCAACCCAGTGCCCATAAATTCATGAGTGAATTAACAAAATGTGGTATATGTATACCATGGAGTACTACTCAACCATAAAAAATGATGAATTAATATGTTTTGCAGCAATCTGGAAATAATCAGAGACCGTTATCTTAAACAAAGTATTTCAAGAATGGAAAAACAAACATGACATGTACTCTCTAATAAATTGGAACTAACTGATGGGCACACAAGTGCACAGACGGAAGTAAAAGTCATAGGAAATCAAACAGTGGGGAGGAGGGAGGAAGGGAGGGGCAAAAACTCATCTAACAGGTACGACGAATGCTATTCAGATGATGGGCACATTCGTAGCCCTGACTCAAGCCATGTAATAAAAAACATTTGTAAACCATTAATATTTTGAAATACAAAAAAGAAAAGGTAAAAAGGTATGACAGATGGCAAGGATTCTTTGGATATATTTTTTTAAAGGAAAATAAACAAAAAAATGATTAAATACAAGAGTCATAGGCAACAAGTGTCAAAAAAAACACAACTGCTAAAAGAGTTAAGACTAAATTTTCTGATTTGTCTGGTTTAACTAAAATTTGAACTTGCGTTAAATGGAGCAGAGACTGAATGGATGACAATCTTTATAGAAGAAAGCAAAGCCAAGCAGCTGGAGATTTGGTTGTCTCCCATGGAAGAGGGATAGAAAGCTTGAGATGAATGTGTTAAAAGATTCAGATTAATAGTGAATATATTCAGGTGGACTTAGCAAAACTAAGAACTTTAAGGACAACTCGAAAAGTTCAGTGTGTTTCAGAGTTAATGAGTAAATATAAAAAAGAGTCAAATTTGTTTAAAGCTGAATTAAATAAGAGGGAATTTTTAATCCACTCATGAAGCTAACATCTGTAAGTATTCATTACAATATCTGAACATAGTAAAGCAACATTAATGTGAATGCAATAATCATGTGAAAATGTTGCATTAACTACAGTGAAATTTTGGGAACAAATACCTTGAATAATCATTCCCAGAGTCTTGAAACAAACAGGGAAATGTTAATCTTTCTAAACACCTTTACTTTTCTTCAATCAAGTCCGTTTTGAAATGTATAAGAGCTTTGAATAAAAAAAGCAATTACGTTATGTAAAATAGTGGTTCTCAAACAACTCTACACATTGGAATCATGTGTGGAATTTTAAAAAACACTAATGCCTGAACCCCATGCCCAGAAATTCAGTTTTAATTTATATGGAGTGCAGCCTGGGAGAGAGAATGTTTTAAAAGCTTTCCAAGTGGTCACAATGTACAGGCATGTTTGAGAACCAATGATACAAAAAGAACAGGAAAAAATCAGCTGAGGCTTGTTTACAAAAGTACATCAAGCTACTTTAGCACAATCACCTGTTTAATGCACTGTCTCTTCAATTTATTGTTCAGCCGGGAAGGAAATTATTAACTGCAGAATGTTTATGTAACTAGTAACACTCATTCCAATTAAATGTTAGCAATGATTTTCTTTCTGTTGTTTCTTTCTAAGGGTTGCACAGTAATAGCTGATATTCCAAATAGGTGCCTCCATTAATGTGGATTCGCAAAAACAAATACCAACAGAGCTGCTAGTTAAATATGTCAATGCTATTTGTGATGACTCCAAGTTCTGTTGTTTGAAACTCACTGTGAGTCACCAAGAACGATTAATAACAAGCATCTACTATATAAGAATTGTAAAATGATTTTAATCTTCTTTGTGGTAACAATACTCTTTTCATCAAACAGAAAACTTACTCAAGAAAATTAACTTTCAACCCATGAATAACAGTTGAGAATTTTATATAATTTTAGAGACAAAATATACCTCAAAGATGACCAATAATACACTCTTACTTTTTCACAGATGAGGAAGTTAGTCCCAAGAGGTGATTAGCACCTCTAAATAAGGAGACAAAGTTCTACTCAGAACAAACACCTGTTTCTCATTCCACTATTCCTTGTGCAATAGAATACCTTCTCTTGAAGATTTCAAAATACTACAGGTAAAAATTCATTAGTTGCTGGAATCAAACATTTCTATAAGCCTAAAGGCTATTTAAAAAGTTGATGAAAACATAAATTGATTTCTTAGAGCTCTTAGAGTTTTTTGTGTTTTTTAAAAATTTCAATAGATTTAGGAGTACAAGTGTGTTTTGGTTACATGGATGAATTGTATAGTGGTGATATCTGAGGTTTTAATGTACCCGTCACCTGAATAATGTACATTGTACCCAATAGGTAATTTTTCTTTCCTCACTCCCCTCCAATCCTTTCGCCTGCTGAGAGTCCAACATCCATTGTACCATTCTGTATGCCTCTGTGTACCTTTGAGCTCTTAGACTTCTTATAGATGAAATTTGGATAAATTGAATTTAACTATTAAAAGACTAACATTTAAATTTCTTGACAACCTTCATCAAATTTCCCCAGAAATAGTTCCATTAATTGAATTCATTCCTTTAAAATTGTTGATTGGGTTTATTAATTTCCATTTCCTGAGGAAGATATTTCTTACGCACACCTCTAATTTGGATCAAGAGTTCCAACATTCCATCTGTCTAATGGAAAGCAAGGGAGGCAGTCCAGAGCCCAATTTCCACTTATGGAACTGAGTTCATGAGTATGGCTTTTATCCACGAAACAGCTTACACAGCCCTATGGTGGGGCTGCTCTTTATTGTAGTTTGAAGAATTCTCAAGTTCCCATCAGCATTGGAGCCAATGTGGTTAGCCTCTAAGCTTCTATTTTAATTACTGGTGCCTTTCCTTTGCTCCTATTTGCTATTATTTTTGGCTTAAATTAAACCTTCTTGACAAACATTACCATATTCATACGGAAGAACAAAAATTCTAGTCCATGCAGCTGCCTTTGCAAGGCTTATTTGCCCCTTGCCGTGACTGTCGTTAGACAGGAGAATTTTAGAATAGTAACAGATCTTATCTTCATGTGAACCTTCACAATTTCAAACTCAGAGAGTTTTCTTCTACTCCATTTATATTCTTCAAAGCAGGAAATGCTATGGCATCCCATAATCAGGCATACTATGTGCCATACTATTTCTAAAAACATGAATCTGTTTTTCTCTAATATCCATTCAGTGTGGTTCATTAACTGTTTCATCTATCATATAAAATAAGTAGACCCATTATGAAAATGAAATTCCTATCCCATGTTAAAGACCAAAGGTTTTATTTTGTATTTTGTTTTGTTTTCCAGGACAATTTGCCTCTAAGTCTCTTTCTTGTTTTCTATTTTAGTGATTAGTGGCTTCCTTTGACCCATTATGTCATTTTTGCCTCATTTTAATTTTCCTGGCACTCAAGACCTGTGTTTGAATTCCAGCTCAACCATTTCCTAGTTGTGTGATCCTCAAACATTTATTTAAACTCCATAGTTTCTAGTTTCCTATTAATACAAATGAAACTAATAATAGTACTAGTCTCAAATAATTATTGTTAGGGTTAAATATAAGGCATACAGCATGGTGTCTGGTACAAAGTAAGTTTTTCAAATGTTAGTTATTTTTATTATTTATACAATTGTACAATTGTACGAACAATAAAAATTGTATAATTCACAATTATAAGTGTGAAGAATAGGCAGCTAAAGAAGGAGAAAGGGGCCACCTCCAATTTTGACTTTTGTGATCAGTAAAACCTTACTCTCTGTTCCAGTAGGGAGAAGGATTCCAGGATTCCTAGTTCGTTGTCTCCCATAGTACAATACGGAGAAAAAAAAAGATTTGGTCACTGGACTCAAACAGATCAATGCTACTCTAGGTTGAATGCCCACTGACTCCACAGTATATCAACACGGATTCTCCTGTACTAGCTACATATTCCTGGAGTAATAAAATGCTAGCTTCAAAAGATGGAAAAGAGTAATTTTGTTTCAGTAGCTCTTTAGCAAACTTGTGTATTTCGCTTATCATCTTCAATTGTCTTTGCTGCAGAACACTTCTGGCTCCCTAAATAATGCCTTCAGGACATATTATCATCTCCCCAAAGTGTTCAATGAATATACATGGAAGCCTGCTGTGTCCTGACACTAAAAATTACAATAAATTTCTAGGTTATTATTTCTTGAAAAGAAAACTAAAATCAAATAGTAAATCCAGGGCTCTGTTTCTTCTGTTCATATTACAATTTCAAATGTAATGGGATGTTTCTATACAATTTTATATTCTTAATGTTATATAATGCTTTACTAAAATTTATATTTGGACAGTAAGACTTCAAGGAAAGACAGTACAAAATAAATCCCAACTTCACTGTACTGAACTTTGTTTTTCCCAATTGTGAAACTCTGCACAGCATGAAACTTTCTACTTTTAAGAGTGTTGAATTAACAGATATCTTCATCATGATGTGAATTTGAACACACACATGTCTAAATCTCTCCTTTGCTACAAGATCATTTAACAATTACAAAAATTTGATGTATCTACATATTTCTTAATGTCTTCATAAAAAATTAAAATCCTCAAGTAATGAGATAAAGTAAAATTCAAGGGATTAGTAAGCCTAAAACATAAATTGTTCATCAAGTAAATGAGATATGATACAGCCATGTTAAGTTTTTACCTAAAATAAGAATTAAATCGTCTGAGAAATAGTGCAGAAAATCAAGCGGGAGAGGGGTTAAGCTTCAGGGTAAAAGGACTAGCTAGTCCTCTTCTATAACTCAATTGAGGAAAAATCACATCAGTTCAAAGAAGAGGTCAGAAATCCAAGAAAAGAGACAAAAATAGGGATTTAGGTATAATTCAATTTAGCACGTGAACTGAAAGAGTTAAAACCAGAGTCATTCCTGAAGGACTTTCAGGGAAAGAAAGAAAGAAAGAAAGAAAGAAAGAAAGAAAGAAAGAAAGAAAGAAAGAAAGAAAGAAAGAAAGAAAGAAAGAAAGAAAGAAAGAAAGAAAGAAAGAAAGAAAGAAAGGAAGGAAGGAAGGAAGGAAGGAAGGAAGGAAGGAAGGAAGGAAAAAAGAAAGAAAGAAAGAAAGAAAGAAAGAAAGAAAGAAAGAAAGAAAGAAAGAAAGAAAGAAAGAAAGAAAGAAAGAAAGAGAAAGAAGAAAGAAGGAAAGAAAGAAAGGAGGAAGAAAGAAAGGAGGAAGAAAGAAAGAAAGGAAAGGAGGAGAAAGAAAAAAGAAAGAAATAAAAGAAAGAAAGGAGGAAGAATGATGGAAGGAAGGAAGGAAGGATGGAAGGAAGGAAGGAAGGAAGGAAGAAAGGAAGGAAGGAAAAAAGAAAGAAAGAAAAAAGAAAGAAAGAAAGAAAGAAAGAAAGAAAGAAAGAAAGAAAGAAAGAAAGAAGAAAGAAGGAAAGAAAGAAAGGAGGAAGAAAGAAAGAAAGGAAAGGAGGAGAAAGAAAAAACAAAGAAAGAAATAAAAGAAAGAAAGGAGGAAGAATGATGGAAGGAAGGAAGGATGGAAGAAAAGGACGGAAGAGAGAAAGAAAGAAAAAGAAAAAAAGAAAGAAATTACAAAACACAGTGGAAAGCCTTAAGAAGAGGTTAGATCTGGAAGAAGAATGAATCTCAGAGCTTGAAGACAACACTTTTCAATTTAAAAAATCAGTCACACATATCCCCATTAATACCAATTTGATGATGAGTACATGTGGTGCTTATTTTTCTTTTCTTGGAATACCTCGCTTAGTAGAATGTGTTCCAGCCCTTTCCAGGAGTATATAAGAGGTGCTATGTCACCATTGTTTCTTAAAGCTGAATAGTACTCCATGGTATACATATACCACAGTTTATTAATCCACTCATGTATTGATGGAC